>CM076574.1:1167327010-1167482212 GCA_034641835.2 Pinus albicaulis
TAAAGAGCTAGAAAAAAAGAAACAAGAAAAAAGGAAAAATATCCAGAACATTGAAAGATTAGGAATAAAACTAAGAAGAAGCAAGAGAATTTCTAAACTCTCAAATTTACAGTCTCCATAAATGGCTGATCTCGAAGCATAAGGTTACAAGACACCACCTCAAAAACTGAGTAGGAAAAGGAAGACACCGGATATTAATCTACTGTAGCAAGAAATCTACGATTATGTGGAGTCCATAAAACAAAGATCGCAACAGAAGGTAAACTTATCTCCTCAGAATCAAGATAATACATTTGATAAAACCTCTATGTCAGATCATACTCCTAAAAAAGAGTATAGAATTGAGGATGCTCTGAAGAAAGATATATATAATTTAGAAGTCCTCAATAAACATCTTACACAAGAATGAGAAGCAACAAAGATATAAAATGAAATATTAAGGACTCAGAATGATAATATAATTTTTCATCTATTGCACTGGTACAATAAAAAAAAACAAACTCGGAGAAAATAATAGATCTCTCAAAAACACAATTAGTGGTTTACAGAGTAAAATCCTAATGAAGAAACCAAGGGAAATATTCAACATCAAAAAGAGAAATAAGAGCACTAGTCTGGATATGCTTACACAAGCTTCTAAGACTATAAAATGAAGGAAAGAAGGAACCAATTTTTATTTTTTGATGCATGAGGACATGCAAAACCTTTGGTGTAGGGGAATGTTGAAGTCTGAAATTGTTTTCTTTTTTACTATTTTTTTTTCCTCTCCTTTATCTTTTTGTGACCATATTGTTGCGGTTTCAACATAATTAAGGTACATCACAAACTTAATCAAGTATATAAATGGTATTGATCATCCATGTTTTATAATCTATTGTTTCTTTGTGAAATATAATTAAAACATATCTACATCTACATAATTTTCTCATTCCGCTGCTAATGTAAAATTCTACAACCATCTCCATGGTTAGACAAGTTTCAATGCATTAGAGAATGAATGAAAGGTATCTATAGATGAAAATTGTTTCACACATGGATGTCCACCTATCGTCATGATATGGAAAGATACATATATTGAAATATTTAGAAGTGAAACCATAAGTCAACTATGGCTATGATGTTTCAGCAATCAAGCAAGTTTCGGCAGGAGATCATGGCGAGATCAAGCGAGCGCGTAAATTATTTGCTAGATCAGGAGAAGATATGTTCAAGAAGAAGCCCCAGTGATTTTCTCTTCCAATAGAAAATCACACAGACATAGGCTTTCCTTTTAATAATACTTTTTAGATGGAAGACTAGTCAAATTTCCTCTCGGAATAAGACTCTTAGATCAGTTCGATAAATAAATGTATAAAAGTCGTGAGATGAAAACCAAAAATAAAAATAGTCGTCATTGTTTATTATTTTCATTCTTTGTTCAAAATACCTATACAATTAGTATAATACTTTGTTGATTTTTATCAATGCATGGTTAAGAAAAGTCATTTGAATCAGTGAAAAACTTACACTCATGGGAGGGCCCCCTAGAGAGTTGTAAGGGTTGATAGTTTTCATTTAAATTGAAATTTCTCATAGTTTTATTTCTTTCAATATAGATATTTTCATTTGAATCAAAATTTCACATAGTTTTCTCTCTCTCAACACAGATAGTTTCATTTCATTTCTAGTTTAATTACCTCTTGTTTTGTCAATAGAGCGCTCATAAAAATAAATACCAAAAATATCTGTAGAAATTATCTAAATAGATTCAACTGATCCTTTAATGTACTAAAACAGGATACTGAATCAATTCTATAATTTTTTGGAAACCAAATATGATCGCACAATCACATAAACATGTAAGAGAAAGAATAGATAAATCGCTAAAAACCCCATTATATGTATATTGCATAAAGTCGAGATCATGAAACAATACAATGTTATTTCTCTTCCTGAGAAACCTCTGCATTCTACTAACTTTCTCACTACCAACCTGTGCACATGCTTCTCTTGGCACACATTTCTTTCACAATATCCATGCACAAACGTGTGCTTCCTATTACTTGGTCTCACCAACTCGCGCTCACCAAAACAATGATTAAACTTGTGCCTTCATTCCTCCTTTTAAAGGAAATTTTCACTAATTAAGGAATAATTTATTTTAGGCCTTCTTCTGACTGCATGCACCACCTGTACAATTTTCTAATTATACAAATGATAATATACTTCCCTTTAACTCTAATCTCAACTGGGTCACTCTTAGAAATTACATGCAACAACTATTTATATTGAATTATCAATTATTTGATTGATCACTGAATGTGCATTAAATCATATTTAATTCACTAGACCTCTCACTAGCTCATCCATCAGTTAGAACTAGTTAAACTAATTTTAACTCAAATAATTGAGTTAAATAATTAAAACTCATAATAAACTATAATTGGGCCCCCTAAAACTTAGAGTGACCTCTACATGCCTCCAATTTGACCGTAAACTCAATTAGACTAAGCTAACTAAGTTTTCCTGACTCAGTTGACACTTACAATTTTTCATGTGATGTAGAATTGCAGTTTACTTCTAATTTAATCAAGGGAAAACTAAACTAGAAGCCTCCTGGGTGCCATTTTCAATATTTCTTGTTGCTAATTTCAAAACTCCCTCTCAAAAATAAATGGATTATTTTCTACCTTGATCATGTCTCTATGGAACTCGAATTTTCTTCTTGATAGTGCCTTCAACAAGATGTTTGTAACCTGCTCCTCTGTGGGAATGTACTCTAATGACATAATCTACCTCTACACACCATATCTGATATGGTGATACCAGATATCGATATGCTTGGACCTATCATAAAAAACTGGATTAACCGAGAGTTTGATGCAACTTTGGTTATCACAATATATCATCGTCAGATCCATATGTCAACCAAACAAGCCAAAAAGTATCTTCCTCATATAGATGGCCTCACATGCTACCTGAATGGTCGCCATGTACTATGCCTTTGTTGAACTAAGTGCAACTGATATCTACTTCCTCTTGTACTAGGAAACTGATGTTGGCCCTATGCTAAAGATGCCCCTTGATGTACTCTTCCTGTCGGATGGACTCCCTGCCCAATTTGCATCGGTGAAGCCTTGAAGTTTCACTCCCTCTGTCCATTTGTACCATAGCCCATACTCTGTAGTGCCTCTGAGGTACCTCAACACATGCTTTCCTGCCTTCCAAAATAGCTTTGTAGGCTTAACCATAACTTGACTAAGTTCGTTAACCGCAAAACATATGTATGGTCGTGTGTTCACCAAATACATGAGTGAACCCACAAGGTGCCTGTAAACAGTAGCATCTACTACTTCGCCTGAAGTAGCATCCTCCTTCCTCTAGTTTCCTATTATAGGAGTCTCCATGGATTTGCTACCATCCATGTGAAACTTCCTGAGGATCTGGTTGGCATACTTTCCCTGAGATGCAAATAGCTCCCCATCTCTTTGTCATATTTCCAATCCCAAGAAGTAGTGCAAGAGCCCCATGTCCTTCATCTCAAATTCTCTTGCAAGATACTCTTTGCAAAAATTGATGAGTTTCTCATCACCTATCAATATCAGATCATCGACATAAATTAGAATGATCAAAATCTTACCTTCTACCACAATATGCTAAAGATTCAAATCTGCTTCACTCCTGGTGAAGCCCAACCCAGTGGAATAGTTGTCTATCTTGGTGTACCAAGCACAAGGTTCTTGCTTCAGCCCATACAATGATCTCTTGAGTTTTCATACATGTGACTCCCTGTCTAAGGTCTCAAAACCTTCTAGTTGCTCACTGTACACATCTTCCTCAATCACCCCATTGAGGAAGGTTGTATTTACATCCATCTGGTGTATCTGCCATCCCATATGTGCTAAGAGTGCAAGGATGGATCTTATTGATGAGTACCTTGCGACTGGTGCAAAAGTCTCATCATAATCAATCCCCTCCACCTAAGAGAACCCTCTAGCCAAAAATATGGCCTTGTGCTTCTCCACACCCCCATGTTTTGCCTTATTCACCTTGTAGATCCACTTGGATCCTACAACTGACTTCCCCTCTGGTCTTGGGACAACTTCCCATGCATTATTTATGATAATGTTATGGAACCGACTCCAAAAATAGAAGAAAAGAGAGATCAATGCCTTAGAAATCAACCACTTCAAGGGGGAAACCTCATTTACATTACATAAATGAACAATTCTTGGATGATACAAATGAAAAAACCTCCTTTCTATATATAGGCATTAGGTTAGTTGTGAGGTCTAAAATGGGCCTCCGAAGGAAATTATAAAATAATAGTGGAAATAATAAAATAAGATTTGATTACATCATCAAATTTTAGAGGGAGAAAAGAAAAAACTACTTTTTCAACTTGTATTTTAAACTTATCTCCCTAAGGTTTCACTAAAATTTCGAGCAGGAATACTCGTTGGATGAAAAATTTAATTTCCCATCTAAGGAGTACCCATGTTGCATACTTTTGATGGACTCTTCTACACAAAAAATGAGAAATACATGAAAAATGTGATTGCAATCATGTTTTTTCATGCATTTCTCATTTTTCGTGTAGCAGGGTCCATCAAAAGTATGCAACATGGGTACTCCTTGGATGAGGAATTAAATTTTTCAACCAATGAGTACTCTCACTCAAAATTTGAGTAAAACCTTAGGGAGATAAGTTGAAAATACAAGTTGAAAAATTAGTTTTATTATTTTATTATTTTTTAATCTTTTTACTTTTTTACTCCAAAAATGGTGAATCATCCCCCATGGTTGACATCATCATCGTGAATCTTATTGGTTCTCATAAATTTTATTTTGGTTGTAAATTTTTCTTAGGAGGCCCATTTTAGACCTCAAAATTCCCTTAATGAGTCCATGTGCTCACAATATAATCCGAACCGACCTAACAATAATAATGTAAGGGCACAATAATAAAAATATGGGGGTTACAGAGGTACAACAATAACAATAAGGGGGCTACACTAACAATAATAAGGAACTACACTAGTAATATAGGGACCTAACATGCCCCTCTCCTTCAAAAAGTGTTGTCCTCAACGCTTGAGTAGCTCTGGATTCTTCTATATAAAATTCTCATCCTCCCAAGTAGAATATTCAGTGGGTAAGTTCTTCCATTTAATGAGATACTCTGAAATTGATCGATTTGGTAGCTGTCGAGTTCTTGTTTTTGTGATTGCTTCAGGTTTCAATATGATTTTTCCTTCCTCATCAAGTTCTGGAAATATTGTTTGAACTGGAAGTTTTTCACCTATAACCTTATTTAAGCATGAAACATGGAAAACTGGATGCACTCGAGAAGAAGCAGGAAGCTCCAATTTTTATGCCATAGTACCAATCTTTTGCAACACCTTGTAAGGTCCATAGAACTTTGGAAATAATTTATTATCCTTCTTAGCTTGCTTGAGGGACATTTGTTTGTATGGTTATAGCCATAAAAATACCAGTATCCTACATCAAAACTTCTCTCGCTGCGATGTTGATATGCCTGTTGTTTCATTCAATTTTGTTCCAAATTTAGGTTATCCTTTAAGGGTTGGAGAACTTGTTGTTGATGCTCGATGTGATATTCCATTGCTTGAACCTTAGAAATTACTCTTAAATATGATGTGATGGACGTTGGATGATATGCATAAAGTGCCATAAATGGGGTAATTTTTGTTGTAGCATGGAAGAAAGTGCTATACCATCATTCAGCCAGAGGTAACCACTCGACCCATTGTGTTTTTTTATCAGATATATCCTTCCAAACATTTGTTCACTATCTTAGTTTTCCCATCGGATTGAGGATGATAAGATGAGCTATGAGCTAGTTGAGTACCCAAACAAGAAAATAATTATGTCCAAAAATTTCCAGTAAAATGGGATCTCTGTCGCTTACAATAATATTTGGATTTCCATGTAGCTTTTGAATTATTTCCATAAATGTAGTAGCAATTTTACTTGCTTTAAATGGATGAGATAATGCACAAAAGTGTGCATACTTGGTAATTCTATCAACTACCACCATCGTGACACTCTCTCCTTCAAACTTAGGTAAACCTATGGTAAAATCCATTGAAATCTCCTCCCAACATGGTCTTAATTGTATCCAGTTTATTTTTCTAGCAAACCAAACATTCCGCCACAAACTTTTGAATATCAGATTTAAGGCCATCCCAAAAAAATACTTTCTTCACCTTGTGGTAAGTTTTTAAAAATCCTGAGTGTCCTCCTAAGGGAGAAGTGTGAAATTCAGAAAGAATATTTTGTTTTAGTTGGGAATTCTTACAAATTAAGATATAAGTGATCTTTGTACCATAAGGATCATTTTTCCAACTAAATGTATCAAATGTACTAGGGTCTTGTTGCAAATTTTGAATGAGTGTCCACACTTCTTCGTCCTTCTTCGATTCATCCCTTACTTTAGTTATCCAATCTGGTTGGATAATAGAAATGGCACAAAGCAATGCTTCCACCTCTTCATCCTTTCTTCAGAGTTCATCTGCAACAACATTTTGATCCCCTTTTTTTTGTAGATGATTTCAAAGTCATGACCCAATATCTTTGTGACCCATTTTTGTTGCTCTTCTGAAGATAGTTTTTGTTCCAAAATTTATTTAAGACTATCATGATTAGTTTTTACCTTGAAGTGTCTTCCCATTAGGTAAGGTCTCTATTTCTTTAGTGCATGTAGTATTTCCAACATTTCCTTCACATAAATAGATTTTTGTAAATACTTTCCTTTGATTTGATGACTTTCAAAAGCAATGGGTGTTTCTTCTTGCATTAAAACAACACCAATTCCATTTCCTAAGGCATCACAATCCACAATAAACGTTTTTGTGAAGTCTGGCATGGCTAAGACTGGTGCTAATCACATTTCCTCTTTAGGATGTTCAAAGGCCTTAGTTTCTTTCTTGGCTACCTTACAATGAATAAAATTATGGGTACTACCCGAATCAATCAATACTATTACCTTTTTCTTCTTGATATGTCCTTCTATCTTGAGAGTTTGAGGAGTGGTAATTCCTGCCAATGCATTACACAATATGGTCGTACTCATTTCTTTTCTTCTTCTAGGTTGTCTTTGTCATATCCTCTTCTTTGAATTTTCTTGCTTATTTTCTTCCTCCTCTTCACAATCTATGTAAAATAATTTCTTCTTAGCACACTTATGACCTTTAGTGTATTTTATATCACAACTGTAGCAAAGCCCTTTTGCTCTTTTTTCTTCCAATTGTTGTGGTGTCAACCTTGTAGGTTGTGGAAGTCTAGGAGTAGCAACAATTCCATCTTTATAGATGTGAGTGGTAGGCTTCCTTGTCGCCATAATTTTACATTCAATTTTTCTTGCCAATCTGAATGCATTCTCCAATGAACAAGGTTCCCAAACGTCAACTTCATGTTGGATGTTATCCTTTAAAGTCCCTATGAAGACATCAATCCTGTGTTCCTCTAGAATATCAGTTACCCTTATATTAAATTTTTGGAAGTCCTCAATGTGATCCACCACTAAACCCCTTTGTTTGAGATTTATCAATTGGCTAAAGAAGGTGTTGCTCTGTGTATCCTCATAATGTGCTATCATTTCCTCCATAAAAGTTGACCAAGTGACAATTTTTTTACGAGAGCAAAGCCATTGATACCATACAAATGTATTTTGTTCTAAATGTAAAGTTTCAATGCGTACCTTTTGTGTATTTTACACATTTTTGAGATTAAAATATTGCTCCATTTGTAGTATACATGTTACGGGATCCTTGCCATTAAACTTCCTCATATCCATATTTGGAATATGGTGGTTCTTCCATCCAACATTAGAGTTTATGAAATCACGATTAACATTTATTTTGTTTTCATCATGAGTTTCCTTTACTATCTTTTCGCCATTAGGAAACATTTCTTGTATCAACTTTGTCAAACCTTCCATGTTTTCTTTTATTTCACTCTTCATGTTTTCCATGTTGTCTTTCATTTTTACTTCCATGTAATCCATCTTAGCTTCCAATCCAACTTCCATGCCCTCCATCTTAGCTTCCATGCCATCAATCTTAGATTCCATGCCTTTATTCAAACCATTCATCTTAGCTTCCATGCCTTTCTTCAAAACTTCCATTTCATTTTTTGTTGCTCTTTGCGAGAGCGCAATTTGGTGCACTTGCTCTTGTAATTTTGATATGTCATGTTGCCATTCTTCATTTTCATGAGTCATAGTAGAGCCTTCTAAAGGCTTAATGGGTGTTGAATTCTTCTTAGGGGGGATTTTAGAACCCAATAATGATATCTATTCTACAATATTCTCTTGGAATCAATTCAAACTGATTTTTCACACAAGACTTACGCATTTCGAAGAAAAAAAATATACACCTTTTTCTTTCTTTTGAGGAGCTCAATATTGAAACTGAATTATCTCTGTGATTTTGAATCTTTAGTATCTGAAATTCGACCTTGTAGTATCCCTCTAAAGCTTCTTTCAAATGCCACAGGTATAACCTGATTTGAATTCCTCAAGACAAAGTTATGCCCAATCTCCCACAATGACCTAATTATGGACTAGTTCAGTAAAGCGAACTTGTACAGCGTGCCACATGCCATTTTTTCCTCCTTAGGCTTTAAAATTGATATACATGAAACTGCATTCCATATACTTGTGACCTCTTTTTACATAATTCCAATCTGATGCTCAGGGAGAGAGTTATGACGATTTTCCCACGGTCACCTCTTTGAGATGAATTTCAGGAGCCTGAAACAATGCTACTTCCACAAATCATATCTCTGAAAATATTACGAACCAAGATCTGAAATTTTTACATGAAATTCCTCATGATTTCATCTTCGCTTTGTAAAAATTTAAGCTTCTGACCCTTCGTGGAAAAAAAATTATAGCGAAAATTCCACAATGACCTCTTTAGGTTAAATTCGGGAGCCATAAAAAAACCCTAACTTCCACAGATCATATCTCCAAAAATATTGCGAACCAAGATCTGAAATTTTTACACGACGTTCCTCAGGCTTTCGGCTTCGATTTTTAAAATTTTAGCTTTTGAACCTTAGTAGAAAAAAAATTATAGATAAAATGCCATGATGACCTGTTTGGAGCAGCAAAACCCTAGAATCCAAAGCTCTGATGCCAAATGTTATGAAACCAACTCCAAAAATAGAAGAAAAGAGAGATCAACGCCTTAGAAATTAACCACTTCGAGGGGGAAACCTCCAATACATTGCATAAATGAAAAATTCTTGGATGATAAAAATGATAAATCCTCCTTCTATATATAGTAGTCCATGGGGTCACAATACAATCCTAGCCGACCTAACAATAATAATGTAAGGGCACAATAATAACAATATTGGGGTTACAGGGGTACAACAATAACAATAAGGGGGTTACACTAACAACAATAAGGGACTATACTAGTAATATAGGGACCTAACAGAATATCCAGACTTATTCGTCCTTCTTCCATTCATCCCTTGCTTTAGTTATCCAATCTAGTTGGATAATAGAAATGGCACAAAGCCATGCTTCCACCTCTTCATCCTTTCTTGAGAGTGCGTCTGCAACAACATTTAGATTCCCTTTTTTTTAGATGATTTCAAAGTCATAACCCAACAACTTTGTGACCCATTTTTTCTACTCTTTTGAAGATCTTTTTTGTTCCAAAAAGTATTTAAGACTATCATGATCACTTTTTACCTTGAAGTGTCTTCCCGTTAGGTAAGGTCTCCATTTCTTTAGTGCATGTAGTATTGCCAACATTTCCTTCAAATAAATAGCTTTCTGTAAATAATTTCCTTTGATTGGATGACTTTCAAAAGAAATGGGTCTTCCTTCTTGCATTAAAACAACACTAATTCCATTTCTTGAGGCATCACCTTCCACAATAAAGGTTTCAGTAAAGTCCGGCATAGCTAAGACTAGTGCTAAGCACATCTCCTCTTTAAGATGTTCAAAGGCCATAGTTGCTTCAGGAGTCCATGAAAATGCATCTTTCTTCAATAATTTTGTTAGAGGTGCTTATATTCTCCCATAATTCTTAACAAACTTGCAATAATACCCTGTTAACCCGAGAAAACCTCACAAATGCTTTATGGTTGTGGGGAATTTCCATTCCTTAATGGCTTTAATTTTGTTAGGGTCCACCTTAACACCCTCATGAGATACAATATGACCCAGATATTCCACCTCTTGTATTTCAAAGAAACATTTGGATGTTTTTTCATATAATTGTTTCTCCTCCAATAGTTTGAGCACCCTGTCGACATGTTGAACATGATCCTTCCAAAACCTGTTGTAGTTTAGTATATCATCAAAAAACACTAACACAAATTTTCTAAGGAAGGGTTTGAAAATGGAATTCATTAACCCTTGAAATGTAGAAGGCACATTGGTAAGGCCAAAATGCATGACTGAAAATTCATAATGACCCTCATGAGTTCGAAATGTTGTTTTCGGAATATCTTCAGCCTTCATTCTAGTTTGATGATATCCTAAACGAAGATCCAACTTGGTAAAATAAATTTATCCATGTAATTCATCCAATAATTCATCAATCACAAGAATGTAAAATTCATCTTTAATAGTGAGCTTATTGAGCTCCCTATAATCCGGACACATGCGCCATGATCCATCCTTCTTGTGCACCAATACTACTGGATCAGAGAAATAACTTTGACTAGGTTGAATTATACTGGCCTCTAACATTTCTGCAATCATATGTTCAATTTCGCTCTTTCGAACATAAGGGTATCTGTGAAGCCTGATGTTTGGAGGAACACTTCCTAGAATCAAATGAATAGCATGATCATGATCACAAATAGGTGGGAGTCCTTCAAGAGTTTCAAACACCTTGGAATGATTGTCCAAGACTTTTTGGATATCCAGAGAAATAGATGATATTGATGTTGGAAATTCTAGTGAGCATAATTATGAAATTATGCCTCGTTGTTATTTATTCAGAAGCTTTGTCATGACATTAGAGCTTATTATATTTCCCAGCTTCCCTATCATACCCCATAATTCAACTTCCTTTCCTTCTGAAAATTTTTTCAATAAAAGTTCTTGAAAATTAAAAGCTATCGTCCCCAAAGATTGTAACCATTGTATTCCTAGTACAACATCAACAACTCTCATTGGAATGGAAAGAATTTGACTATTCAATACATATTCCCCCATGGTTAGCTTGATATTATGGCATTTTCCAGAGAAATTTATAGTTCCTCCATTTGAAAACATCACTTGACATTCTAGTGCTGGGTATAGGAAGCAATTCAATTCCTTGGCTACCTTAATATGAATAAAAATATAGGTACTACCCGAATCAATCAACACTATTACCTTTTTATTCTTGATATGTCCTTCTATCTTTAGAGTTTGAGGAGTGGTAATTCATGCCAATGCATTACACGATATGGTCGAACTCATTTCTTCTTTCTCTAGAGTTGCTTCCTGGTGTATATCCTCTTCTTTCAAATTTTATTGTTCATTTTCTTCCTCCTCTTCACAATCTATGTAAAATAATTTCTTCTCAGCACAGTTATGACCTTTAGTGTATTTGTTATCAAAATTGTAGCAAATCCATTTTTCTCATTTTCTTCCAATTGTTGTGGTGTCAACCTTGTAGGTTGTGGAAGTGTAGGAGTAATAACACTTCCATATTTATAGATGTGAGTGGTAGGATTCCTTGTCGCCATAATTTTACATTCATTTTTTCTTTCCAACTTGAATGTCTTCTCCAATGAATCAGTTTCCCAAAGGCGAACCTCATGTTGGATGGTATCCTTTAAATTCCCTATGAAGACATCAATTTTGTGTTCCTCTGGAATATCAGTTACCCTTATATTCAATTTTTGGAAGTCCTCAATGTGCTCCACCATTGAACCCTTTTGTTTGATATTTATCAATTGGCTAAAGAAAGTGTTTCTCTTTGTATCCTCATAATGTGCTATCATTTCCTCCGTAAAAATTGACCAAGTGATATTTTTTTTACGGGAGCAAAGCCATCAATACCATACAAATGTATTTTTTTCTAAATGTAAAGTTGCAATGCATACCTTTTGTGTGTTTTGCACATTATTGAGATCAAAATATTGCTCCATCTGTAGTATCCATGTTACGAGATATTTGTCATTAAACTTCCTCATATCCATATTTGTAATATGGTGGTTCTTCCATCCAACATTAGAGTTTATGAAATCACGATTAACATTTATTTTTTTCTCATCATGAGTTTCCTGTACTACCTTTTCACCATTAGGAATCATTTCTTGTATCACATTTTCCAAATATTCCTTCAAACCTTCCATATCTACTTTTAAATCATTCTTCATGTCTTTCATGTTAGCTTCCATGTCATCCATATTAGCTTCCATGCCATCCATCTTAGATTCCATTCCATTCTTCAAACCATCCATCTTAGCTTCCACACCCTTCTTCAAACCATCCATATTAGCTTCCACACCCTTCTTCAACCCATCCATATTAGCTTCCATGCCTTTCTTCAAACCATCCATCTTAGCTTCCACACATTTCTTCAAAACTTCCATTTCATTTTTTGTTGCTCTTTGTGAGAGCGAAATTTGATGCACTTGCTCTTGTAATTTTGATATATCATGTTGCACTTCTTCCTCTTCATGAGTCATATTAGAGCCTTATGAGGGATTAAAGGGTGTTGAATTATTTTTAGGGGGAATTTTAGAATCCAATACTAATATCTATGTTTCAATATGCCCTTATGTTTCAATATGCCCTTGGAATCACTTCTAACTGATTTTTCAAACAAGACTTACGCAATTTGAAGAAAAAAACACAAACCTTTTTCTTGCTTTTGAGGAGCTCGATATTGAAACTTAATTATCTCTATGCTTTCGGATCTTCAATAACTGAACTTCGGTCCTAATGTATCCCTCTGAATCTTCTTTTGAATTCCACATGTTTGACCTGATTTGGATTCTTCAAGACAAAGTTATGACCAATCTCCCACAATGACCTAATTATGGCCTGGTTCAATAGAGATAACTTGTACAGTGTGCCACATGTCACTGTTTCCTCGTTAGGCTCTGATATTGATACACATGTGTTATGAATAATTATGATCTACGGATAAATCAAATTCCCTAAGTGTGGTGCTAGGCACTTAGAACGACAGATTAAAGACTTTGCTATCACTTTCTCTAAGAATAAATAGACACATAGAAAGATAGAAGACCTACTTGTGATCCATGTGCTTCCTATTCTCCTTCTATCGCTTTTGTTGCAGCCTCCAATCCAACTTAGATCTCCAGATTGGTTCCTGCAAGTATAAATATAGAACAACAAATAAATTGCAATATATAGATGCCTAGTTATCTTAATCACTTAAATCGATTAAACATGAAACACATATATCATTCAAGAGTCCATTGCATGAGAAATAGAAACATAAACAGATACATATATGGGAAAATGAACATCAATATTTATTAAAGAGTAGAAGGGGGAGGTTACAACCAATGATCGATTTGATGTCACCAGCTCCAGCTTCATCCCAACTTCATCACATTCAACATCTCAGCAGCAGCATATTACTTCTTTCACTCTCTCAATTGAGAATCCAATAGCATTTCTTTACCAAAATTCTTCCCTTCCTAGAACTAGGATCTGTGCTCAATTTATAGGGCAACTGATGGTATTTTCTCAATGAATGACCTTCTAATAATAGGCAATACATGTTTCAGATTTTAGAGGTGTTGGATGGACACTTGGATTCGAAGTTTGACACATATGGACTCTTCTAGAAGGCACTGGCCATGTGGAGATTCTGGAACAATGATAATTTCGCTCCCATTTGACCAACGCACCCTTGAATGTCGGGAAGTGCATTGTAGTGCACCCTTGAATGTAGGGAGTTTCATATGCAACGTAGTTAGTCCCTTGAGAGGCAGCAGTGGTGAGCTCATAAGTGATATAACGTATACTTCAAACCTTGGAAATCTCACAAATAGAAGCCATGAATGATTTGTTATTCTCTTAGGACATATAGCAACTGAAATGTAAGGGGATGATAGACCCTATTTCATCGATCCTGGGGATGATGTCCAGTTTGACCAGGTCATGGGTGATGATGCCCAAATTGACCTATAACAACTGCCCCCTATAGCATGAAGTCAGAATAATAACAATTTTTTTTTTTAATGTGATTCTTTACAACGTGATGGGCTGGAACTGGAGTGGAGTGGCGACCTGCATCAATATTAAAATACATTACATAATGATATTTTCATCTTGGTCATGAATTGCTGAGGGATACATTCCCATGCTCAACACATAAATTATCTAATAACATGTACATAGTGCAGAAATTCATCTACATTGGAATGTTTCCCAATACAAACATGCCAACAGATATAGGCCCATGTTTGAACGACAATCTATATGTAAGGTCACCGTACAAATGATGTGTACAACAATCTTAAAATTGTAGACTGGATGGTTGAAACTAGATCCAGGGTCTTCTTATCTCATTCACTCGATCGTTTGGGTACAATTCTAGCCGTGCGAATATATGATTTGTAGTCAAACATGGTAAGACATCTTTTGATTACTAGCCAATGATGTGAGTTATTAACAAACGTAAGAGAACCACCATTGATGTTAATGGCTCTCAAGGTACTGCAGTACATTTCATAAGGCGTGAATAGATGATTTGATGTCGAAGGGAAAACAAAATATTTCGGCCAAAGGTCCAGAAGCGAGGATCTTGTCAATGTTGTAACAAGCCTCATGGTACTAGAAGATGATGTTTCAAAGTAAACTTCCTGGATGAAGATTTGATTTTGACAAGAAGACACTTTATCGTGAAATGAGAGTTACTGATTTCAGAGACAAAATGTGACTTGATATAGCAACTTTAGGGATGAATGCCATGAGAATGAAGGTTTATGACTGTTTCAGAAGGATTAGTATTCACTGGATGACTTCTCTTGAACATATCGACGACACTGAGATGAGTTGGCATCATTGACCCAAAACCGAAGTGAAGGTATGATGAACCATAGGTATGAATTATCTGTCAAGAATATTTCCCAACCCAAATAGTCATGATGATGGAGTGAAGTGTCATGTTCAAAAGTGACCTGCTACCATAAAATTTATGTTCACTTTCCCAAATTTTCTCCGTTCATTTGTCGACCAGTACCTCTTTATTTTTTAACAAGCTTGAGGAGGATAACATATGCTTGATCTATAATTCAACCCTTCGGGTAAATAATGTATCTCTATTTAATAATTTAATGAGTCTAGTGATAAATGAAACTCGATTCTTGCCATGATCGACAAGCCCATAATTATTTTATGTTTTAATGAGCCTAATGACAGTGACATCTAGATCCTTTTTCATATTTAGAGAGTTTGAAAAAGAGGAAAAAAATAAAACTCAATAAGTATTTTTCGTAAATTTTTCGCTCAGATCTGAAAAATTGTAAAATTATATCTGAGAGAACCTCCTAGCCATGTTCGACTAGGGTTTTCCTTTTTCATAAATAATCTATCTCAGTCTGGAAAAGGGTTAAACTTATACTGAGTATATGTCAATTCATTTACTTTTACAAGCTCAAAAAGACAAGTTCTCAAAAATATTTTCACATTATCGGAGTCTAAAAAGAGCTAAAAGAAGACTCCAGGGGTTTATCGAAGCTTGAAAAAGAGATAAAAGTGCGCTTCAAGTCCTTTTTCGTTTTTATCAAAGCTAGAAAAATAAGGATAAAAGTATGCTTTGTGTTCAAATCATTCTCAAAATAAATGGGCACGACTAATCTGCTATATCAGTTGCAAACATGTTCAAAACAACATCAAATGGATTAAAAAATACTTTTTTCATGATAAAAAATGAATAAAACCATAGTCACGGCAATAAATATGATTTGCAAATAATCAAATGACTAATTAAAATATTTATTACTATTCATTTTTACCATTTGTATTTTGGAGCTTTGAACCTGTTTTTGCCCCCGAACTTCAATTGTTGATTGCGATCGATTCTATGGAAGGTTTTCCTCGCCGTTTGATCCATCTTGGTGCCATAAGCCTCCTCTTTCTTTCAGTAGTATTTTTATTTCATTTCATTGCAATTTTTAGGGATTTTGGCCCCTTAGGGTAAATGTATTTTCAAAATATGGCATCGCACCCTTGGATGTCGAAACCTACATTGGAATGCACCCAAAATGAAGGCTAGGCGCCTATGCAATGCATTGTCTCTTTTCCAAGGTCGCGTTGGGCACAATTCACATTTTTTTTTCTTGTAGTGTGCCCAAATTTTGCCTAGTTTTTTGCATGAAAAGGGTCCTAATGAGTCTTATGGTTGTATTTCAGGGGTTCAACAGACCAAAATGGAAATTACTTGGAGGGAAAGAGAGCATGAAGAAAAAAAATGATTTCCCTTAATGATCTAGGTAATTTAAGAGACCTCAGAGACTTTGGGTTATTGAAGTACTTACGTCTATCGGGTATGAGGCAACATATGGAACTATTAGAGTTCTTTGTTTGTGCATGGGATCCAGCAATTGAGGAATTTCATGTTGGGAACAAAGTGGTCCCAATTTTAGTGGAGGATATCTATTTTCTTACAGGCTTGTCGAGGAGAGGCCTATCCATTTCTCTCATAGGGTCTGCTCTTGGAGGAGAGACGGTGAGAGACTATATATTGAAGTATTGCAATCTAGGGGTAGAGCCTAGCAAGGATGGGAAAATAAACATCTGTGATGTTCATGATTTGCCATTGAGAACCATCTTATTCACAGTCGCAAAGCTTTCTGGTATTGCTACACTCCATTTAGCGAACAGATCTTATATGCAATATGCGCTAGAGTGCATGGAACCAACAGTTTTCAATTAGGCTAAAGTTGTACTCTATCAAATGCAAGAAAAATTGAGCAAGGAAAATGGAGGAAGGAAGAAAAATTGCAACTATGGTTCGATCCTCATTTCTTTTTCCTTAGAGCGGATTCCACTGATGCATCCTCAACATGTGACGCTAGGTATCTAACCCTAGAGATCCAAGGATGCAGAGATGGGTAGAATTGATGGCTAGACATGCTGGTCAATCATCCACCATGTTCTCGACTACATTATTTTCCTGGTTCAGGAAACAGATTATCGCCATCGATGACTATGCATATGCAGGCGTTGACTTCCGAGGAGATCCAGACTTAGCTTTACCAAAATATGCTCAGTGGGGTGCAATCGGTAAGAATGTTTTGACCATGTTTTTTCTATTTTTCTAAGGTTTATACATGTTTTTGTATTTTAATGTTTTCCCAAGACTAAACTAAAGTTTTGATGTGATGAAAATGTGGGTCCAATTCAACTAGTGGGAGAGCCAGAGCATGGAGCAGATGAGCCAGCAGAGAGGGTTGTTGGAAGAGCATTCCTTCGGGATTTGGATATGGCTGAGACTCTTGTTGAGCTTCAGCAGCACATACAGGGGTTGACCTTTTGGATTCCGGATTTCTAGATCGAAGAGTTACCCATGTGACTGCAACACCACACTATTGGCGTTCCTAACCACTGGATGCGGTTACTGTATAGGATAGCTAGATCAGTAGCATGTTATCATGAGTACCACTAGTTTACTTTTGACATGTTGCATACATTTTGAGGTCAGATGACCAATGTGTCTTGGGCACACATTTTGAAAAAACCTATAACTATCTATCCATTTGATTTCAGTGTTTTCCTATGTTTATTGTGCAATCCTATTCAATTATGTGAATGTATCTTTACATGTGTTTCAAATGTCTGTTTATAACATAGTTTGCTAAATAATCAGTTAATGTGTTCAAGTTTCTGGAAATGTGTTGATATTCAATGAAATCAAAATGTCTTTCCAAAAGTTGAACTCTTAGGAACATATGCTGTAGTGTTGGATTTCTAACAATATAAACACTAGTAAGTTGTAATACCACAAGTTGTGAGTCTAACCTTATGATGATGCGGTTAATACCAAATGAAATGGCATCAAAGAGAAGTTCGATCAATGCGATATACTCAGCGATATTGTTTGTAGATCGACCGATACAAATCCCTTAAAATCTCACTAACTCGTCATTTGAAGCGAAAATGGCCCACGCTAAAGAGGATAGATTCTGCGTACTATGACTAGCACCATCAGCATACCCAACAAATGGTTCCAAAGATTCATAAATCTGCAATAAAATGTAAAGCGGATTACTAAATTCAACAAAACTCTAGAAAAAAAACTAAGATAGTAAATGCAAATCAATAGCATATATACAATATAATACAAAAAATTACTACGCTCATGATTAAGCATAGTAACGTTTCAAATACAACCCATTTTGGGGTTGCGCCGATGGAATTACATTGTAATATACGAACTTGTAGGTACCCTTAGCAAGAACTCTTTTGAAAATATAGGGGCCATGCTAATGGCTCAAATTTCCCTGTACATATTACATCATCTTCCTAATCACAAAGAAGGATCAGGTCACCTTCTGAGAAAATGCGAGGTTGGACATGCTTTTTGTATTGCGCCTTTATACGTCTCTTATGAGCTTCGTTGGCCAATTGGGCTTCATGACATGTTTCAACAAGATGGATGAGGTTAAAAAGACGTGATTTTTCAGCAGAGATTTCATGTAACAAGTCGATTGTGATTTTTAACAATGGTATTTCACATTGGATTGGTAAGATAGCTTCCATACCATACACCAATTGAAAGGGGGTAAATTCAGTTGCGTTACTCACCGAGGTTGGGTACGCCCACAAGGCCGAGTACAGGATTAAATTCCAATTTTGTTTATGAAATCCTATCATTCATTGAAGAATGCTTTTAAGAATCTTGTTAATAGCCTCAACTTTTCCATTTGATTGTGGATAATGAATAGGACTATCATGCGACAGTCCTAATTTGGCAGTCAACTCATTCATCATATGATTGCGAAAATGCGAACCATGATCTGTGACTATAGCCTGTGGGACCCCAAACAGTGAAATGACATGATTAAAGAAAAACAATACAGCTGTTTGTCTTGTGTTATTGAATGTAGGCATCGCTTCACTTGGTAAAGTATTCTACTACGACAATAATATAACCATGACCCCCAGACGAACGAGGGTTACAGATCATGAAGTTAATGCCCCATTTTGAAAATGGTCCCACAGAGAGAACAAGATGCATCGACACTGGCGGTTTGCGGATTTTACAATCAAATATCTGCCACGCTGACAACTTCAGAACGTGAGGATTGTTATGAAAGTAAATCCTCTCTACAGACAAAGACGATCCTTCTAGCCCTAGAGTGGGTCTAGTGGATCAACAAACAAGAGTAGCATATGAAGTAACAATCGCATTCATAACTACTAACCAGTCAAGGAGGGTTAAGCATATTGCATCAACAAAACACATCAACGGGACATGGGAACCAGACAATAGTTATACATATGTATTAATAGAAGAAATAGTTACAACCAAGCCTTGACGTCGCAGCCTCCTTCAGCGGGGTTCATTTGAAGTGCATCTCGATGAATTTCAAGGAATTCAGACAGGATGAAGGCACAAGCCTAAGCTCTCTCAATAAGGGACCCTTCCGTTCTATCTTGAATAGAAATCTCTCCAGCATTTATTCTATAATATCTTTAGTTAAACTAGATTCATCAATGGAGGATGGCTATATTTATAGAGGGAAAGGAGGAGGTTGGGATCCATACTATGGTGGAAGGGAGGCCTTATCCCTTGGGAGGTTTCCCCAAAAGGTCGAAACAAGAGGCCAAAGGAGGAAGGTCATGGTTATTCAGTTGAACCACTCCCTATGACTTATCCACGAAGTTTTTATGATCGAAACTTCGCTTCTATTTTTAAAAAACTTTCCATAAACAGATTGGCGTGGCTAGCTAACTGAGACAGAGTGCCATCTGGCGCAGGGGCCAGTATTAATCTGCCTCATCGATGCAAGGGCATAACGGGCTACCAGCACCAAGGCAAAAACAGGTGTTTTTGGTGGTCTGTTCAGGAAATGGTCAACAAAAGGAGTGTTTTCCTCATGGAAAGGGATGCAATGATGGTATTTTCAAGGCATGACACTTTATTTTGATCACAGAAATGAGCCTCCAATGTGCGAGATGTGGATTGCAGGGACAGTGAAAAAATGTTGTGTAACAGATTCCCCCTAAAGCATGAGGTCCGAGAGAGAGGAAGGGGTGAAATGCTTTACGAGAACGCGTTCGAACCAAACACCATTGTTGGAAGACCTAAAATTACAAATACAACTAATATGTGGTATGGGCGCAACCATCCATAATAGAGTACATATAAACTGGGATCCAAGGTATGGACGCAGCCATCCAATCAAAAGAGTCATGTAATAAAGTCATGATAAATCATAATATCTTGCAGCCTGGATCTTATCAGACAAAATATAGGGTCTTGCGCTCCATCTTGACCCGAACAAGTACAAATTCAAGCATGCGAATATGTGAGCTGAAGTTGAACATGCAGAAAGTCACTTGATTATCAACCAATGGTGAAAGTTGTTAACAAGTGCGAGAGAAACCAACAATAATGACAATGGATCTCAAGGTACAATAGGTACAATCTACGGAATGTGAGCAGTGAGTTGGTGTTGAACACCCGCAGAATCGCTCGATCGAAGGCCAATGATGTGGACCTATCCCCGAATGCAAAGAACCTGCCATTGAGGCATGTAGGCTCCAAGGTACCGGTAGGGAGTCTCTAGACCAACTTCCTGGATAATGAGCTGAGGTCGACAGGAAGTGACCTGGTCAAAGGAGGGCCATAATGTTTCCCACATCATCGACATGAGATAGAGAAACATAATGATAATAAATCAGGACCAACAGAGAATCAAAGGGAGATTGAAAACTGCAGAGGAAAACTTCTCTTGAACATATCAGTGACATGACTTTGGATTTGGAAGTATTTGACATCAAAGGATTTGAGGTCATGGTGACATGGCAAAGAGAATATGAGAGGTCAAAAAATATTACCCAAACCCATGGAGGCAAAAAATGACGACATGAGATGTCCCCAACCCAGCATGAATGCAGACGAGTGCCATGTTCAAGAGTGACATACTGCTGACACAAATAAAATCTGGTTCAATTTTCCCCCACCATTTCTAGTGAGTACCCCAATTATTTTTGAAAACAAGCTTGAAGGGGATCATATTCCAGTGATGTAAGTTTTTCCTTCGGACAAATCCATCCTAGTACATTTTACGAGCCCTAGGAAGGAGGAATTCAATGAATTTCATGGTGACGATGTCCGATGTCATCAGGGTTTAACGAGTCTGACAAAGGGAGAACTCGGCATCTTTTCATGTTTAGAGAGTTTGAAAAGAAGCAGAACTGAAAACTCTAGCATGTCCCTTTTCATAAATAGTCTCTCAAATCCGAAAAGGTAGAAAACAATATCTGAAAGAACCTCTTAGTCGCGATAGTAAATAATCCATCCCAGCCCAAAAAATGGGTAAACGTATACTGGGTAGATATCATTTCACATCCATTTAACGTGTTCAAAATGACAAGAGCCTCAGCAATATTTTCAATTTTAGAGAGTCAGAAAAGAGATGAAAGTTGACTCCTCCAGGATGAATGAGTGGTATTAAAGGTAGCAAATGGTTCCAGTGATGGTCGAACTACTCAGAACAAGTAAAGGTCAAGAGGTAGGCTAACAATACCACTCATTGCAGTGGTTCCTCAGAAAAGGGTAAAACAATCAAGTGAAGGCGTATGATCGGCCAAGCAGATGGGGATGATGGAATGAGAAAACCAAGGTTCATATGGAAAAAAATCTGATAAAATGGCAATCACGAGAGGTAAAATAAGAATGGTTTCATTTTTACACAAGCTTGAAAACAAGAAAATCTGCTTGAGGTTGGTTTCATCTTTAGACAAGCTTAAAACTTTGTATAAAACTATGCTTGAAACCTGTTTCATTTTTATACAAGCTTGAAACGGAAACAAGATATGCTTGAAAATATTTGCATGCCCCCAGCATGGTGACTCAATTCAAGGTACATGCCCCCAAGCTTCAGTCCATCTGAAAGGCAGATGGAGTGAAGGTTCAATTACAAGATCAAGAGAAAGACTCAACTGGGATTTGACGAGATCTGGCAATGATTCGAACTGAAGGGAAATGTGTTTCATTGTTTTAATGAGGTTGACACATTAAAAGAACTATCCTCATGACACCTTGTTTCATTTTTTAAGGAGCTTGACACAAGAAAACGAACTCTACTCCGAAGAGCTTGTTTCATTTTTTAAGGATCTTGACACAAGAAAACGAACTCTACTCCAAAGAGCTTGTTTCATTTTTTAAGGATCTTGACACAAGAAAACGAACTATACTCTGACCCTTTGTTTCATTTTTTAAGGAGCTTGACACAAGGAAAAGAACTCTGCTCCGAAGAGCTTGTTTCATTATTTAAGGAGCTTGACACAAGAAAACGAACTATGCTCCGGCCCTTTGTTTCATTTTTTAAGGAGCTTGACACAAGGAAACGAACTCTGCTTCGAAGACCTTTCATTATGATTAATAAGAGGTCATGGCTTCCAAGAGGTTTGCATCTGATGGAAGAGAAACATCTTGGAAATCGTGATCGAATGCCCCCAGTAGATGGTACTTGATGGCACTATCACTGGATGAGGGCAATAAACAAGTGGCCATATAATTAACCCGTGGCAGGAAAGATACAACCAGAAAATAAAAATCTAGCAGAGATGATGGTTGACCAGCTGGCACCTGAGGACCAAAAAATGAAAGCTGATCAATGGTCATGATCTGAACTTTGTGTAGAAAACAGATCACATGAAAGAGGGAGGAGACAAGCACGCCCATGGCATAAGCATAGTCGCATACCAAGAGTAAATTAAAATCCAAGGGACCTTGGACCAGCATCACGTTTATATAGACAGTTTTCCCACCCAAAGTAATAGGAAACTTCAAAAGGATCCCTAACGGTTGACTAGTTCCTCTGTTAAAGGCCAACAGATTATGCATAACAGGCACAAGCGGTGGAGAACCAAAAGCTTGCCAAGTAGTTGAAGACAGAACACTAACAAATGCACCTTCATCTATAATGGTGTTGGGTACGACCACATTGGAGGCCTATACCGTGATCTCAAAAGGCACATAAGAAGGAAGGCAGTATCCTGCAAATCGACTCCAATCGAAGGAAGCAACCAAACTACTTGGAGGGGGTACCATTGAACTGAGATGGTCATCCCTTGGCATTACCAGGGCAAGAAGAGCATCCTTTGGGACCTCCATCATGGGAGCAGGAGGAGCATACTCTGGGATCTCCATCATGGGAGGAGGAGGAGAAGCTTCTTTAAATATAGGGACTGGATAATCTTTCTCCAAGTTCGAGGAATCTGAAGAAACAAGAAGAACATGAGGGGAATGAGACCCACTCTCGACAGAAAAGATTTGATCAGCCATAGGCGGGATCAGATCGACCAATTGGGAACGGATTCATGAATTTGAATTTCTGAGGGAACGAGATTGACCAAGGATGACTCTTGACCGATCGTTGAATCAACTAGCGGAGGACTCGAAGAAAGCTTCTAGTAACCAGTTAGAAGGCAGGGTGAAAAAATAGTAGGGTTGTCCAACACTCTCTTGGCTTTATCCATGTATGGACAAAGGTGAATGGGATGATGCCCTTCACACAACTTACAGGGATTGGTAATCTTACCCTATTTCTTATCAGTCTTATCATTTCTATTCAAAGATGTGCCACCAATATGACTTCCAGAAGCCAAAGGCAACGGCGGACGGGCATCGGACCACGCTTCAAGTACCTTGGGAAAGCCAGAGCAGTCTCAAAGAAGGTGGTCTCCCTTGCACAGTATGCATTGAAACTTGACTTTCCATGGAAGGTTTGATGGTTTATCGATGGAAGGTGTCTTAGGAACAATAGTTGCAGCATTATCCTCTCAATTATTTGACTTCTTCTTCTTCGTCATATTCTTCTTCTTCTTAGCCACCGGGTTACTAGAATCCAAAATTTCACCACGCATAGTAGAAGAGGAGCATGAAGAAACAGGCGAAGAAGGGGAGAGGTCCACCTTAGAAGCAACATGATGTTGTTCCAGTGGAGGAGATGGTTGTATAGAGAGTAGAATACTCGAGACCACAGAGGTGGAGAATAACCACACAGGAAAACCAACAGTTAACCCAAGAAGGGACAATGTTTCCATATAAGGAGCACCAACCTTTCCAAAAGTAGGAAAAGGACCAGGATTTCCTTCAGAGGGGATTCCTTGGTTGGTAAACTCCGGAAAAGTTGCCATCGGAAACAACCCTAAAACAAAATACTAAGGAAGATAACTTTAACCAGGAATTCTTGGGTAGTTAATTTTAAGATATTGAAACAAACTTTTTCGTTTCATATTTTAAGAGTTGAGAAACGGAAAAAGGTGGCTCTATCACTTTCATGTTGAAACGAGCATGAAAGGAAAAGCGCTCGATGATATTTTCACTTTTTAGAGAGTCACGAAATGACCAAAATGACTACTCAGGTAATCTAAGCAAGAGGGTGTACCAAGTTTTTGTGAACTGCCATATACACCTTGGTGATCAAATGAAAGAGAAATGGCCAAGGACTTAACGTACGTGCAGGTAGTCTCCTCAAATGTTGTGTTCGGTGTATCACGGTTACAAGGCGGCAGACTCGGCTTCTTATAGATAAAGGATTTGAACCTAAGAGGGTCTCCTTTTGTATACTTAACGGTACGGAGAGCACAAGTGCTTACTAGCACTGTCTAAAGCCAAAAGACGAGCGACAGCTACTAGGTTTTAAGACGCCGGAACACGTCTCTAGCCTAGACCACTAAAATGTTTGCGTTAGGTTCCAATGTTTCCTTAGGTTAATTCAATTGATTTTATAGTTGATCTTGAATTATGTTTCAATTTCAAGGCCCTACCGAATGTCGATCTCAAATTTCCTAAATGAAAACTATATGCAAATGAACACCATTTTCATTCAATGAATGCTAATTAAGAGAAGCATAGAGTTATTTCAAAAGATAGCAATCAATGAAATCAAACGAAGAAATCCGCTAATGCATCTAATTCAACCAAGTTAAAAATCGAAAAACTCTTACCTAGTCTTTCAAGCACTAGTTATGCAAAAGAATTTTTCTTTTCCATCCAAATGAAAGAATGCAAATTTTATTTTTCAATGAAGTGAAGCACACAATGCACTAATCATACGAAAAACAAAACCAACACTAGTTCGAGGATTGCAAATGTAAAGAGCTAATCTGAATAACTCAAAGAAAGCAACACAAACACAAAAATGCACTCAAACCAATGGAACACTCTTCCAATCAAAGAAAAAACTTTGAAATGGCCCGAACGAGCAAAGTAATCTATGCTCGGAGCAGCAAGAAGAAGAATCAAACGAAACTCAAAATGATCATTCAACCAAAACAAACGCTCAAAGGATCTAGAAAGACTTAAACACAATTGATCTAAAGATGAGACTGATAGGAATCAAAAGAATTAACTTCCAATCAGAAGGGCTCAATGAGCTAAGACACTCAGTAACCCTAAGGCCATAAACTGAATTGATAAGTAAACAGACGTACAACTGAGAAGAACAAGCCTATGACAGTCAAAACAATCTCAATAGAACAATTGCAAATAAGAAATCCACCCAGAGGCAAGAAAAACTGACCAAAAAACTCAAAAGGAAGGTCAACCCAAACCCTACAAGATCCGGTGTGACTGTAAGGCGGTAATCCATGCCATACAGGGGTTGGTGCTAGTGCAACACAGGTAACATGCGCCAATCGGTGTGACTATTCAATCAAAAAGCACGCTAAGCCGGATATCAATGGGAGAATGGGAAATCTAATGAGCAGAGGTCAATCTTGACACTCTGGAGCTGAACAAGAGGATACTGAAAAGGAAAACAGACCAAAAAATATAGATAAACAAGCAAACAACCGAAGTCAACTTGACAAGGGCAAAAAGACAAACTCACACCGATTCCCCAGCAAAGTCACCAATTTGTTATGAAAGTAAATCCTCTCTGCGAACAAAGACGATCCTTCTAGCCCTAGAAAGGGTCTAGTAACAAAAGGACAAACTAGAGTGTAGGTTCCTAATTACTGAATGAAATAGACGAGGTAGATCAACCTACCTGGAGTCCAATGCTATCATCATGGTTGTTGTAGTGATGGCCTCTCGATTCCTGTCTCAGCAAGTCACGATCCTTTCGCAGCGATGCTTGGATACCTGCACAAGATCAACAAACAAGAGCAGCATATGAAGCAACAATCTCATTCATAACTACTAACCATTCAAGAAGGGTTAAGCATATTGCATCAATAAAACACATCAACGCGACATGGGAACCATATAATAGTTATACATATGTATTAATAGAAGAAAGGGTTACAACCAAGCCTTGACGTCGCAGCCTTCTTGAGAAGGGTTCAGTTGAGGCGCGTCTTTACGAATGTCAGGGAATTTAGACGGGATGAAGGCACAAGACTAAGCTCGATCAATAAGGGACTCTTTCGTTCTATCTTGAATAGAAATATCTCCAGCGTTTTTGCTGTAATATCTTCAGTTCAGCTAGCTTCATCAATGGAGGATGGCTATATTTATAGAGGGAGAGGAGTAGGTTGGGATCCCTACTATGGTGGAGGGGAGTCCTTATCCCTTGGGAGGTTTCCCCAAAAGGTGGAAACAAGAGGCCAAAGCATGAAGGTCGTGGTTATTTAGTTGAACCACTCCCTATGACTCATACACGAAGTTGTTATGATCGAAACTTTGCCTCTATTTTTAAAAAATTTCCATAAATAGATTGGCATGGGTAGCTAAATAAGATAGAGTGCCAGCTGGCATGGGGCCAATGTTAATCTGCCTCATCAGCACGACGGCATAACGGGCTACCAGCGCCAAGGCAAAAACAGGTGTTTTTGGTGGTTTTTTCAGGAAATGTTCAACAAAAGAAATGTTTTCCTCATGGAAATGGATGCAATGATGGTATTTGCAAGGCATGACACTTTATTTTGATTATAGAAATGAGCCTCCAATGTGCGGGATGGGGACTGCAGGGACAGTGACAAAATGTTGTGTAACAAGGATGCAATCGCGAAATATGGTAGGCCAAAAGTAACAGGTGCGGAGTATCTTATGCGTGGTAGCATATCTAGAAAAATGTCCACCACAAGCCCCATCATGATAATCATTTAAAACTTTTGCAACCTCCTCATGAGTGAAGCACCTTCTTAGAATGGTATCGACACCACGATGATAAAGTGTATCGTCGACGATCAGATAATCTTTGGCTTGATATCGAATACGTCGATGGTCAGAGGGAGAGTATCAGGCTGAAAAGTTTGGTTGTGGAGATAAATGATAAAATCCCCATACCAAGGATGACATGATCTGATTAGAAATAGAGACTCGTAAGGAATAGATGGTTCTGTCGTAGTAGCAGTATTATCAGAGGGAAGGTCATAGAGAAGCTCAGCCAAAACTAAAGACTTATTTGACTTGTATTTGATGAATTCCAAATCAAATTCCTACAAAATGACAATCCATTTTGAATACTTTCCCCCCAGCAATTGGCATGATAATATGTAAGTCATGGAGTTGCAATCCGAAATGACAATGGTCTTCTGGAATAGGATATAGTGGTGAAATATTTGGACAACTTGAAAATCCACCAAGGTAATATTTTCTACGTACAAATACTTCACTTCCATATCATTGAGATTACGAATCAAATACTAGATCAGATGTTCTATCCCATTTTCTACTTGGACCAATACCATAGTAATGATCATATCAGCCGCGGTGATATATAAGAAATAATCACTCTGATAATTGAGGGGATACATTAATGATGCTCGAACAAGCCTATCCTTAACAGCATCAAAAGAAGCTTGCGCAACTTGGTCCCAATGGAAGGGAATCCCCTTTTTCAAGAGCCAAGTAAATCCTTTAGCAATTTCAGTGTAGTTGGGTATGAACCTCCTTAGGAAGTTAGCCTTTCCCTAAATTTTCTGTAACTGAAGCAAATTTGATGGCACGGGAAAATCAAGAATGGCTTGGACCTTTAGTGGGTCTATTCAAATCCCTTCTTTTGAGACGATGAATCCTAGAAAATGATCAGAACCAACCCAAAAAACACATTTATGTGGATTGAGGCGTATTTTGTAGTGTCAGCGACATTAAAAGATATCTCTCAAATGCATTGGGTGATCAGTCTGGTTTCTTGAATGCACAAGTAAATAATCTATATAGGGTTGAACGATGTGCTTGATGTCATTGAAAGCATAATCCATTACTCTCAGAAAAGTTGCCCCAGCGTTATTTAAACCAAACGAGAGTTTCTGATAAGCGAATGTGCGCCAGGGATAGATGAATTTTGTCTTATATTGGTCCTTCGGACGGATATTGATTTGATTGTAGCCAAAAAATCCATCAATGAACAAAAATATTTCGCATCCAGCACAATCGTCAATAATCTAGCCGATAAAGGGATTAGGATAGTTGTCTTTTCGACAAGCAAGATTGACATCCCAATAATCGACGCACACTCTGATGGTTCCTTATTTTTTCATAACACGAACAATGTTGGAAACCCACTCAGTTAGTGGAACAAGGTAAATGAAACTAGCACGCAAAAGTTTTTCAACTTCTGCTTTGACGACAGCGGCCTTCTTCGGATGAATAGGACGAAGGCGTTGACGTACCAGCTTGACATCAAGGTACATTTTAATAGTGTGTTCAACGATACTAGTATCTATGCCTGGAATTTCCTCGTAATACCAAGCAAATACATCACGAAATTCATGAAAGAGAGAGCGATATGTTTCGAGTTCTGATGGAGAAAAATACACGCCTACATGAATGTTTTCTACAATGCTAGGTTTGGTCGAAATATTGATAGAAATGGTTCTTCAATATTTGAAAATTTTCGCTCAGAATAGATTGCATTAATAGGAAAAGAATTCGAAAATAATATTTCGATCGATGGGTGATATAGTTCACTAAGATTATATTCTTCATAATCCTAAATATGGGAGCGATGATGATGATCTTCCCATGGTTCTCCTTCTGACATCATGGTTTCCAGAATATTCTCATATGTCAATAAAGTTGAGGAAAAGGGATCAGATGGAGTACCAAAATCTAATGAATGATCAACCCAAACGACTGAAGACGATGATTTTGGATTCGCCACCCAAGCCATGTAGATTGATTGCTATGCCATCTCAATTAGGCTAGGCGGAAAAAACTCATCCAACATAACAACTTCATAATCACCCATAATCTCCCTTAAGACAGATGGAGTGGAAGATATCATGTAGCAGGTCTCTATATTTTCAATTTCTACCGACGTCGCAGGCGGCGGTAATGCAAAGGTTCCCATGAGAGTGGAATCCTTTAAGAGTCCTACAACAATGTTCTCAAGTGTGAGTTGGGGTGCGTGAACTAACAGAGCACTTCTAGTTACCTGGGAACTTGAGGCAAAGAAGGATAGTTGATTGATGACTGTGATGGCACCTTTATGTGGAAAGGCGATCATTCTAAAATATGTAGAAATTATTGCAGTCATAGCACATACCCATGGCCTTCCAAGTAAAATAATGTAGTCAAGGGGTCCGTCAGCGACCTCAACTTCAACATTCACTATTTTCCCCCCTAGTTCAACATGCAGGTTATTGATAATATCGCAAGGCTTATATGTACATCCGTCGAAAGCTTTCAATGTCTTTGGTGTTATGCAGGTAAATCCTCTCTGCAGACAGAGACGATCCCTCTAGCCCTAGAGTGGGTCTAGAAACAAAGGGACATGCTAAATTGTTGCTTCCTAATTATTGAATGAACAAGGGACATGGTAGATCGACCTACTTGGAATCCAATGCTGTCGTTGTTGTTGTAGTAGTGGTGGCCTCTCGCTCCTGCCTCAGCAAGTCGCAATCCGTTCGCCATTACACTTGGATACCTACACAAAGAACAAGAAACAAGAACAGCATACAAGGTAACAACATTTCATTCATAACTATTAACCAGTCAAAGAGGGCTAAACATATTGTGTTAAACAAACATCATAACACAACAGTGGAACCAAACAGTAGTCATATATATAAATGAATAGAAGGAAGAGTTACAACTGATGCTTTGACGTCGCAGTCTCCTCCAGTGGGGTTTAGGCGAAGCACGTCTCAGATGCTCGTCAAGGAATTCAAACGGGATGAAGGCATGGACTCAAGCTCTCTCAGAAGTCATGGACTCAAGCTTCCTCAATGTAATTCCTTCTTATTCTATCTTATCTAGTCATTCAGTTATTCAGTAGTTCAACTATAGTATGTCTAATTCTCCAAGTTTAGCTAGCTTGTTCTAATAGAGATAGCTTCTTTTATAGAGGAAATGGAGGAGGTTAGGATCCTTAAAAAGGTAGGGGAGGCCTATCCTTTAGGGATTTCCCATAAGAGGTGGAAACCATAAAACTAAAGGAGGCAGTATGTGGTTTATCAGTTCAACCACTCCCACGGACTCATCCTCGAGGTGGTTGGAGTGGAATCTCTGCCTCTATTTTAAAAAAAAAATTCCATAAACAGCTTGGTGTGGGTGGAAAACTAGGATAGAGCAACAACTGGCATGAGCCCAGTGTTAATTTTCCTCTTCGGCGCAAGGGCATAACTGATTACCTTCTCCAAGGCAAAAACAAGGGTTTTTGAGTCTTTGCTTAGGGAATTGTCAACAAGAGGAATGTTATTCTCATGTAGTAAAGGGACACAATTATGCTTTTTGCAAGGAATGAAACTGCTTATTGGTCACATAAATGATCCTCCAATGGGCGAGATGGGGATTGCAGGGATAATGACAAAATTATATGTAACAGATGCCCTCTAAAGCATGAGGTCTGAGGGAGAGGGAGGGGAAAAATGCTTTATGAGAATGCATTTGAACCAAACACCACTGTCGAAAAACCTGCAATTACAAATACAACTGATATCTCTGATAAATTAACATGTGGTATGGGCGCAACCATTCATAATAGAGTATATACAAAAACTGAGATCTGAGGTATGGACACAACCATCCAGTAGTAAGGATCAAAAAATAGAATCAGGTATGGTCGCAGCGATCCAATCAAAAGAATCATGTAATAAGTCATGATAATCCACCGAAATCTACAACCTGGATTTTATCAGACAAAATCCAGGGTCTTGAGCTCCATCTCGACCCGAACAAGTACAAATTAAAGCATGTGAATATATGAGCTAAAGTCGAACATGCAAGAAAATCACCGAATTACCATGTTAGTTAAGGTTGTCATTGATGTCAATATGGAATTATTGGGATGAAAAATATTCTTGTGATGTCATAACCTCATGTATATTATGATGGTGTCCTTACTCATAATCACAAGTCCCTCTTGTTTGATAAGGATGCCATTAATGAAAATGACAAGCTATTAATGATGTCGTTATGATGTCAAGCCACTAAGAAGAAGTCTTGTCCTAGATGAACATGGACAATGAAGGAATTCGAGATTAATTGATGACATATGATGATTAAAGACATAACAAGTGAAGACCTGACTTAAAAACACTTGGTGACATATGACAATGAAGAAACCCTTGCTGTCCTAATCATCTTTTGCACTAAAAATTCAAGAGTAGCCACAAAGAAAAATAAATTAGGTACCTTGATGGCATCCTTTCAAAATGGATCCTGTACCATCTTGTAGAGTATATTTTTCCCTTTCTAACGAGCCCTTATTTTCCCACAAACTCCCGGTGGTTGTTGAGATAATGAATTTTTAAGTTTATAAAAATATATTTTTTATCTAGCCGACCGAAGTTAACATACATATGTCGGCTCCCATATCCAACAGTCACGTCCTCTCTTTAAAGGATGAAATAAATATAAATAAGGTTTTGAACTTCATTTCCATTCATCAATTTTCAGTCAAAAATCTGAGACTAAGGAGAGGCCAAGGAAAAGAGGAGTTCAGTTGTTTTGGGCTTGAATTTATTTCTGAACAACAATATTATATCTGAGAAAAAATTCAATCAAGGGACAGTGCAACAAGGAACAACAGTAAGGAAGCATTTCTAGAATATTTTGGTTGGGTTAAGGATAGGATTATTTTTCAACCGAAGCAGACTACTGTAAGATACCACCGTAGGCAGCAACCTAACTTCTTTTCAACTGTAATAAGCCTCAGATCACTGTTAAAAAAGCATAGAATAGCTACCACTGTAGGAGCTTGGATTTGTGGACAAAACAGTGTTTGAGGTTGAGTTTCTTGCAGGGAGCTATAGGCAGGCAGCCACCATTACAATACCCTCTATAATACCTACTGTAATACCCTTTGCAATCTTTCAAGATTCATACATCATCACATAAAGGCTACTCACAGAGCTCAGACACTATAGGAAATGAACACCACCAGACTTGTACAACACAGAATTGATTACAGTCTTATACTTACCCACAGAGCCTTGTTTTTTTTTTCCCTGAGAATAAAAGGAGTTAAAAATTAAATTGAGAAATAGTGTTTGGGTGAATTACATCAGCTAGAGGAGCTCGGCCTGTGTCACAACAAACTTAGGATAACAACAGAGAGCTACCATACCTTTTGACCAATAACAAGAAGCCTCAATAGAATTTAGTCCTGTGACAATGATGGTATAATAAGCTCAGAATAATGACTTGATTTGATTTATCTCATTTGTGGAAGGCCTTGATATGTCTGGAATTTTTGGTGAAGTACTTAACACAGTGATGGATTAGCAGACCTGAAGTGTTGTTACAGGATCATCCTTTGAAGACATCTTAGAGTACCTTGAAGATATCTTGAAGAGATAGTGGAGAAATATCTTGTTGGCCCCTCGAGAGAAGATCTTGAAAAAGCCCTTGAAGAGGTTTGGAGCAGGTGCAGAACTAGGACTTCTCATTGAAGACACATTCAAGATTTGTGGAGATCATTGGAGACCATGATACCATCATGAGGTGACTTGGAGAAATTGATTGGGTACCATGAAGGACAGTGGAGACACCTTCATGAGAACAGATCAAGGTTGTCATTGATGACATGATGTGGAGACTAAATGAAGGAATTATTGAAGATTGTCAGGGCTCGTTCAAGAAGACATTGGGAGTCGTGAAGAATAACCAAACATATATCTTGACGAATTAAAGCTGGAGGTTGGAGCCTCATAGAGACAAGGTTGGTGCATTGGAAGATAAGGTTAGAGCCCTAGAGGATAGGAGTCCTCAAGACACTAGGTTGGAGCCTGTACCAGATATAGGGTTGGAGCCCTTGAGGTTGGCGCCTCAGAATTGACAAGGTTGGAGCCTTGGAAAGACCAAGTCGATGCTTGGCACAATACAGGTTGGAGCCTGGAAGATTGAATTCTTCATCTAGGGTTGGAGCCCTATAACAATATTGCACTTTACTTATTGTAAAGAAGAAATTAATAAAAGTATCTATTCCATAATTTTTCATTTTTTGTTCTAAATATAATTGATCTAACTGGAAAAATTCACAATTGAAAATAAATATTGATTCACCCCCCTCTCAGTATTTCCAACATACAAGCCAATGACAAAAGTTGTTAATAGGCACGAGAGAAACCACCAATAGTGACAATGGCTCTCAAGGTACAACCGGTACAATCCATGGAATGTGAACATTGATCTGGCGTCGAACATCCACAGAATCACTCAATCGAAGGCCAATGATGTGGACCTTGTGTCGAATGTGAAAAACCTATCATTAAGGCATGTAGGCTCCAAGGTACCAGAATAGATTTTCTCGATCAATTTCCTGGATAACGAGCTAAAGTCGACAAGAAGTGACCTGGTCAAAGGTGGGCCATAATGTTTCCCAAATCATTGATACGAGACAGAGGAACATACTAGTAGTGAAAGAGGACCAACAAAGAATCAGAGGGAGGTTGAAAACTACAGGGGAAAACTTCTCTTGAACATATTAGCAGCATGACACTCGATTTGGCAGTATTTGACATCAAAGGATCTGAGGTCATGACGATGTGGAAAAGAACAGATGAGAGGTTAAAAGAGATTACCCAAACCCATGGAGGCAAAAGTGATGGAATGAGATATCCCCAACCCGACACAAATGCATACAAGTGCCATGTTCAAGAGTGACATACTGCCAACATAACTAAAACTTTGTTCCATTTTCCCCCACCATTGCTGGCGAGTACCCCAATTATTTTTTTAAACAAGCTTGAAGGGGATAGCATATTCTTGTGTTGTAAGTTTGTCCTTCGGATAAATCCAACCTAGTACATTTTACGAGCTATAGGAAGGAGGAACTCGAGTAACGTCATGGCGACGAAATCCGACGTCATCATGGTTTAACGAGTCTGACAAAGGGAGAACTCGGCATATTTTCATGTTTAAAGAGTTTGAAAAGAAGGCAGAAAAGAAAACTCTATCATGGCCCTTTTCGTAAATAGTCTCTCAGATCTGAAAAGGTAGAAAACAATATCTGAAAGAACCTCTTAGTCGTGATAGGCTAAGGTATTCCTTTTTCGTAAATAATCTATCTCAGCCTGAAAAAGGAGTAAATGTATACTAAGTAGATATTGCTTCGCAGCCATTTAACGAGTTCGAAACGACAAGATTCTTGGCAATTTTTTCAATTTTAGAGAGTCAAAAAAGAGATGAAAGATGACTCCAGCAGTGAATTTTTTGTGTTTTTACCGAGTCTGAAAAAGTATAAAATTCAACTCGTTACTTCATCACTATGTCCTGAAAAACATGTTGCTGCACAAGAGACACATGTAGAACCCACTTTTCAAAAAATAATATAATAAAATAATCGAAAACATGTCTTAAAACCTAATTAGGGTTGTAAAAAGTTATAAAATTCCAAAAATGTTAAAAAAAATTTACTTTTCACTTTTTACCTCTTATCGAGCAAATAGTTACCCATTTTACTATGTGATTTTGCGACAACGATAGCGGACAATCCAGTAGACCAATCTCAAATCCTTCAGTTCCAGGTAAGAGTTGAGATCTTTCTATTCATTTTGAGGCATTTCTTACTACCCGCAACTTCTAATTTTGAAATCTGGGGAAGGAAGTATGAAAATTAGGGCACGAAAGTTGGCGCGGGTTTTAGGCACGGAGTCGCGCCAACCGCCCAATTTTTTATACTAAGGAGCGCCCATCGGCGCGACTGTTTGGGAAACAATAAATATGAAACGTCAGCTAACAAAGTGCAAGAAGACCAAATTGAAGCAATTTGGTTATGGGTCTATCCTGGTATCGTTCTTCCTAGAACGAATACCAATTTTTCAGCATCAGTAGGTCATAGTCCCGACACCACCAGCGAGAGAACCACGGATGGCCCGATGGGTGGCTCTGATGCCAAGGGAAGGGGGCAGTCAACAAATGTCCTGGAGACCAAAGTTCTTTGATTGGCTCCGCCAACAATTGATCATCATGGAGGACTGGCCTTACTCTGGTACAGATTTTACTGGTGATCCGGACCTCCCACTCCCGGAGGGAGAGGATTGGGATGAAGATTTGGGTAAGAGTCATTTTTAATTTTCATGAGTATTATGAATTTTTTTTTATGTATGTTCTGACTTTAAATCCATGTATTTGCAGATGTCGTCCCAGAGAGACCCGCGGGCATATCTCCAATAGCGAGCGAATTCCTCGTTATTTCGACCCTCATGGTGAGGGAAGCGAGGAAGAGGAGCTCGTGCGTAACCTAGAGGGGATCACACATGGAGTCCCGGATTATGCACGATTTGACGATGTACCTCGCACCTACTAGAGACATACCGTCGAGGTGTCAAGCCGTATTCACCACTTGCTGAGGCGGCTTGTACGGGCAGTGACATGTTATCATGAGCATCATGCTGATTAGACACCTAGGCTTTATATCTGTATTTTTTAGAGACATGGGGTCTCAGGATGTAACAAAAATACACATATATTTTTTGAATGTATGATGCACATTGATGCAAACACGTAATATATATATATATATATATATATATATATATATATATATATATACAGTTATTTTCCTATATGGAGCTTTTTCATATGATGATGATTTTACAAATTACGCAAATGTCTATCTAATACAATGTTAGCCACTGTATCATTTAATGCATTCATTCGTCTAGGAATATGTTGATATGTGATAAAATAAAAATGTCTTTCTAACAAACGAATACATAAATACAATCTCAAAATGTATGGGTTTCTCATTGAAAAATGACCATTGAGTTGTAGAAAAACAAGCTATGAATCTAGATTTACAAGCAATGTGCGTATGCCAAGATTGATCGCTTCGGTTAATAGTTCAAGAAAATCACTATATTCAGCAACATTGTTTGTAGCTCATCCTAGAAAAATACCTTGCAGTTCTATCAACTCACCCGCAGGATCATAGATTACCCAGGTTGCTGAAGACAAATTCATGGTACTGCGGGAAGCACTATCCATGAAACCGACATAAGGGGTAATAGACATTTGCACAAATAAGCAAGACCCAAATAATCAGGAAAATTCTCGCAAAGCACACCAAATCAAAACATGTACAAAAATGAAAGAAACACCTATGTACAAAAATCATGCACGAATGACTCATGTATAATATTTTTTGAGCGATACAACCCATTTATGGGTTATTCTAACGGATGACCTTCGTAATCAATGAGCTCATAGGCCCCATTCTGCAATACGCATTTAACAATTTAAGGCCCATGCCACATGGGTTGAAATTTACCTTCCCCTAGCTTATTATGAGCTTGGTCGTACAGGAGGACGAGATCTCCTTCAATGAAAGAATGAGGGGAAACTGATTGGTCAAAATGAGCTTTGACCCGCTTTTTCTGTGCTTCAATAACCAAAGCAGCAAAGTGGCAGGTTTCATCTAACCTTTCGAGATAACGAAGACTCTCTTCTTTGGGTGAAGTTTTCAGCAGTAATTCAACAGCCAACTTCAGCGAAGGTATTTCACATTCAATCGGAAGAGTAGCTTCCAGACCATAAACCAACTGAAAAGGGGTGAATCCAGTTACACTCTTAACTGAGGTTCGATACAACTAAAGAGTTGAAAATAACATGATATGCCAATTGGATTTATGGATCCCAATCGTACGTTGAAGCATGGTAACTAGAACTTTGTTCACGGCTTCAACCTAGCCATTGGCCTGAGGGTAGTACGGAGTTGAGCTGTCGTGGCGCAGACCCAACTTAGAAGTCAACTTGGCCACCATATAATGTCGAAAATGGGAACCATGATCGGTGACGATGGCTTGAGGGACACCAAACCTAGCAATGATATGATTGAATATGAATTGAGTAGTTGTCTTACCGTCGGCGGCAAGTGTAGGCATTGCTTCGGCCCAATTTGTGAAGTAGTCCATGGCTACGATAATATAAGCATGCCCCCCAGCTGAGTGAGGGCTACACGTCATAAAATCAATGCCCCACTTCACAAAGGGACCAACGGTAATGACAGGATGAAGAGGTACAGGTGGCGCACACATCTTGCGTTGATAAATATGGAAATCATGACATTTACGAACTGAAACAATGCAGTCTTTGAAAATATAGGGCCAGAAATAACCAGCACGAAGAATATTCTGTGTAGTAGCATAACCAGACATGTGACTGCCACAGGTGCCACTATGACAATCATTGAGGACTTTCTTAGCTTCCTCGAGGGCCAAACATTGACAGAGAATGGAATCCACTCCGACACGATAGAGGGTATCCCCAACTATACGATAAGGTTGCGACTGATGACGGATGCGTCGGTGGGCATCCTTCGTCAACTCAGATCTGAAAGTAGAAGTCTGGAGATAAATTATGATATCACCGTACCACGGATCGAGGGTGCTAATCAAGAAAATCATATTTTCTGGTATATATTCCTCAAGACGAAATGGAGGAGAGTCTGAAGGCAAGAAACAAATCAAATCAGCATAGACTAATGACTTCTTCGACTTAGCAGCAGTAAATTCCAAATCAAACTCTTGGAGGATAACAATCCACTTTGAATATTTTCCCCCCAGCAATTGTCGAGATAATATATATGTCATGGGGTTACAATCTGAAATCACATTCACTCTACGCAAAGGAATATAATGACGAAAACGTTGAACTGCTTGAACTGCATATAACGCTAACTTTTCGACATGGGCATAGCACGTCTCAGGGTTGAGAAGGTTATGAGACAAGTAATAAATAACATGTGCATTACCGTCATCATCGTCTTGTACCAGAACCATGGCAATTGTGCTGAAAGTGGCGGCTAAATAAGGGGAAAAATCACAATGATAGTTAGGAGGACTGTTGGCCGGATAAATCGTTCTTGCGGACAATACTGATCTCCCTAGTGTCAGAAGACAATCTAGCAACAAATGAACAACTAAGTTTGTCTTTCTCTAAATATATTCGTTTTACAAATAAATGCTATGAAGGTGTCAATCCTACCTTAGATCCAAATGCTTATTTGCAGTCGTAGTGCTTCCGTCGCATCAATAATCCTTCGTCGCAACAAGAGTTCTTTCGTCACAACAAAGTGTCATCTTTTGTCGCAACAAAGTGTCATATTTTGTCGACTTGCAATCACAAACAAGCAAATATTAAATAGCGCCTGTATAACAAATAATTATAAAGCATACCTATCATAGTGATCAAGGAATCTATGAAATAAATGATCAAACGACAGCTTATTGAAATAAACAATCGAACGACAATTTATTGAGAAAAAAAAACTTGATTGTATTAATCTTAAAAATAACAGAAGAACCTTACAACCTTAGCCTTGATGTTTGAAAGGCCTTCCCGGGGGTCCGAAGCAGGAGTCTCCTCTACTCTGATAAGTCTTGCACTCTTCCTCCAGGAGCATAAAAGGTATGTGATCTTTCCTCTCAAAAGCTCAGCAGAAAGAAGACTAAATCTCAACAGCACTTCAACTCAATCACACATAAAGCTTGAACTCTAATCCTCAATCTCCAAAATCTAACCATTTGAGGCTACCCAATGCCTCCTTTTATAGAGCATATGAGGAGGTTAGGATTCCACCTTTGAAGGGATAGAATCCTCCTTCAAAGGGATAGAATCCTCCTTCAAAGGGATAGACTCCTCACATCAAGGGATTAGTTCCTTAAGGTGAGGGACACATGCACCTTATCAAAGCGTACTCATCCCCAGAAATTCTCATCTAGAACCTTCTAGAATTGACCTCAAACCACTTTTTTGACTTTACTTTCTCGCCTTTTTTACTTTGAGGAGGGTACGCAAGCATTGCAAAGGAAAACTGCGTTCTAGAACACAAGTAGTGTATTACCTGCGTACCCAAGCTAGGAATGCAGGCAGGCCTCATGTTACCTGCGTACCCAAAGTTTTAGAGATTTTTAGGGTTTTTCCTCCTGTTTCAGGGCTTGACATGAGGAGTAAAGGTTGTAAGACTTGTAGAGGAGGCATGTATGAGTGTTAATGAGTTCATACAACCAGCAGAATGTCAAGGTGACAATTTTTAGTGTAACAAGGACACAACAGAGGAGCGTTGACAAGCAACATCTTCAGGGCCTCAAAAGACTTTTGAGCAATCTCATCCCAACAGAATGGGACACCCTGCTTTAATAAACGCGTGTATCCCCAAGCCACTTCTACATAGTTAGGTATAAAATGGTGTAGAAAATTAGCCTTACCTTTCAAACTCTGCAACTGATGTAATGAGGATAGAGAGGGGAGATTAATAATTGCCTCAACCTTCAAAGGATCGAGGCGAATTTTGTCTTTGGATACGATAAACCCTAGGAGTCTACCGAAATCAACGCAGAAGACACACTTGTGTGGATTAAGCCGAATATTGTAACGTCGACAACGAAGAAAAATCTGATGCAGATGGTCAGGATGGTCCATATGCTTAGCTGAATGAGTGGGAAGGTCATCCAGATAAGGTTGAACGATGTGTCGAATATCGTGAAAATCATATGACATCGCTCGCTGAAATGTAGCCCCAGGATTCTTTAAGCCAAAAGGGAGCTTCTTATATGCGAAAGTACCCCAAGGACAGATAAAGGCAGTCTTATGTTGATCAGTTGGAAGAATGTTAATCCGATTGTAACCAGAAAAACCGTCCATTAAGGAAAAGATCTCACTCCTGACACAATCATCAATGATCTGATCAATAAAGGGAGTGGGATAATTATCCTTATGAAAAGCTCGATCAATATCATGATAATCAACACAAACACGAATAGTTCCCTGCTTCTTATCTATAGGAACAATATTAGAGACCCAGTCTATCAAAGGAATCAGATAAATAAAACCAGCTCGGAGAAGTTTTTCAACTTCAGCCTTAATTGCGGAAGCTTCTCTAGGGTGCACAAGATGAAGACGCTGGCGAATAGGTTTCAAACCAAGATAAGTAGGAATTTCATGCACCACTGTACTAGGATCAATGCCGGGCATTTCCTCGTAGGACCATGCAAAGATATCACATAACTCACGAAAAAGGCTAATATAAACTCGGACTTCATTAGAAGAACAAGTAACCCCAATATGGATGTTCTCGAAAATTCCCAGTTTAACGGAAATGTCAATAGGCATTGTTTGTGTAATGTTACTCAAGTTACCTTCCGTAAAGACATCATGTGTCAGAACATGCAATTGAAGCAGAGGCGAAGGAACCTGAGTTACAAAACGATCGAGACAAGTAGACATGGCCCCCAGGCTGGGCATAAACGAGGAATGATGATGACCATCATCCCACGGCAGATCCTCAAGAGACATGGTTTCGACGGTGGCCTCATCGGAAGGAAACACTTCTTTCAAAGGATCAGGTGAATCTGAATCACCAAGCCAAGGGGATTGAGAATAAATGTCCAGAGACATGCTCAAAGGAGCGAAATCAGAGGACGGAGGTTTTGAAGCAGCAATGAGTTCCCAATAATCAATCTCAATTGGGCTTAAAGGCATCGAATCTCCAAAGGAATCAATATTTTCAGGCGAAGGAATAATCCATGGGTCATCAAACCAAGAGATCATATGAATCTGAACAGTATGTGGATGAGGAAGAGGAAAAATACCCATAAGGGCTGGATCTTTAAAAAGACCTGGTCCTATGCTCTCGTAGGGAGTGGGAACCTTATCCACATACGGAATGTTGTTCTCGGACGAAGAAGTGAAGAAAGACAATTCATCAACAGTAACAATCTTTCCTTCATGTGGAAATTTCAAAACAAAAAAGAGAGTGGACGGAACACACAACATGGCATGAGTCCAACTACGACCGAGGAGAAGATTATAATTGAGCTTAGCGTCAATGACTTCAACCTCGACATTGATTGTCTTCCCTTTCAAAGTAATCGGTAAACTAGCAAGAACACCTATAGGTTTTGATTCTCTTCCATCAAATTCTTCTAGGGAATTTGGTGATGAATTCAGGGCTAGAGAACCAATGGCTTTCCAACACGAAGATGACATGATACAAGTTGACGCACCTTCATCCAAAACTGCTCGATGAATTTCGAGACCATTAATAACAACTTGAATAATGAGCGCAATCTGATGTGGAAGTCTTGGAACGAAATTCTCTAGATTGAAAGAAAGAAGGCTAGTATCGGTAGGATCAATCTCGCCAAACGTGGACAATAAAGCTCTTCGCTGTGACAGACAGCTCTGACGTACTTCTAACATGGACATCACGGACAGTGCCTAAGCCAAATCCTCAACAATATTGTAATGGTGAGCAGCACGGGCGTTTTGATTATAAGAAGACTTACGGAGGACACCTTTGGAAGGTTGTCGCACAACCGATTCAGCATTGGGCCTTTCAATCTCAAGAGGACCAGTAACATGCGGAGGAGGAGGACCATCAGCAATCTCCTTCCCTGTGGCTTGACGGAATCCAACATAATCTTTCGACCAAGTAGCAATAGAAATGGCACCTGACTCGTTCATCATCAACACTTGAGAGCCAAATGGGGCAGAGGACTGAGGTTGCTCTACCATCTGAGTCTGCTGGGATGGGAAAGGTTCTTTAAGAACAGCCAGAGTTCCTTGGGTACCTTTGAGTAATCAGCTCACTTCGGACCGCCGAGGATAGTCTTTGGTGAAGTGCTCTTTGTCACAAATCAAACAAGGGTACTTCGGTTTGCGTTGATAACCATCACTAGCATGAGGTTTCTGAGAATCTTGTTTTGGGGTATCGGCTTTGGCTTTAACTTTACCCTTCTTTTTACCTTTAGAATTATTATCCATAGGATTGGCCTGAATGACATTAACTTCTGCAGGTTTACCAGAATTTGAAGTAGACTGAGAAGTAACATTATTGGAAGAAGCGGACTTCGGCATCCCAGAGTTTGAAGATGAAGACTTTTGAGAAGTCTGAGATACATAACCAATAATACCATCAACGGATGGAGTCGCCAGTGGTTTAGAAGTTCCAAGTTGGGGAACATCAGGCAAGATATCATATAATGCGCCAGACTAAGAGTACACAAGATCAAGGTACTGGGCGTAAGCAATGGCTTGTTCCTCGGTTACACATGCCCCCATAGCTATGTCTTTGGCAATCTGATTGACAAAGGAGGTGGTGAACCAATGAGTTAGAAGTTGATCAGGAATTTCAAATTTGATCATGCGACGATGACGTTGCCACTCATGAATATGATCCAAGATATGAGTAGCTCGGTCATGTTTCAATGAAGTGAGGAGGTGTGTCCCGGTCTCATAACGGACTGGTAACTGAAAATGCATAAGGAATGCCATGGCTAAAGAATTGAAATCTTGGAATATGCCACGAGATAGCTCAATGTACCACTTTGCAGCGGCACCAGTAAGAGTTCGCTGGAAAGGACAGAGTCTAATAGAATCGTCAACCCAAGAGTTATAGGAACACCACAAATGGTAAGTCATAACATGCGCCTGGGGGTCTTCACCAGAATTGCCCTAAAATTTAGGACAATCACCAGGAATCTTGGTTGGAACTAGAGGCCAATATGGGTTATGAAGAATGGGATCATTCGTCAACTTTGACACATCGGGAAATTCCAACGTAGCAAGAAATGGTAATTGAGTATTGAAATTCATCGGAGGACTTTGATAAGGACCTGCATGTACATTCCATCTGGTTCGAACAGGATTCTGTCCCCATACATTCTGTCGTGAAGGATTCAGATCATAGGGATTAGAAGCAGGATAAGTCGGTTGATACTAGGGTTGAGGACCACAATATTGAGTCGAAGCACACCACTGAGGTCCTTGCTGAGAAGTGTATGGAGTCTGTTGTGGAATGTAAGCATGGCTTTGAGGTTGATGATAGACAGGTTCATTTTCAGGATAAGGAAACCAAGGTGCAATATATACCGGTTGATATGAACCTTGATGGTAGTAAGCACCTTGTGGTTGAGCAGGCGGACCCAGCTGAGCAGGTTGAGTAGGTTGTTGAGTGGGTAGAACGGGCTACTGAAACAATGGAACCGGCTGAGGAGCAGGTTGAATCGGTTGTTGAGGGACACCAAGTTGACCTTGTGGAAAAGGTTGGCCTGATGGTTGCATTGGACTAGGTTGTCCCTGATAACCAGGTTGACCCTGAGAAGGACCATAGGGTTGTCTTGGTTGCACAACATTTGGGCCATATTGAGCATGTGGTTGCAGTTTTGGAGCAACAGGTTGTCCCTGTGGTGGGTATATTTCCCCCCCAGGAGCATAAGATAGTCCTGGTTGATTCGAAGATTGATCGAAAAGACAGGAGGTTTGTCCATGTTGGGCCAAAGGTTGCCCTTGTAAAGGTTGGCTAAGCTAAAGGTTGTCCCATAGGGGCTTTTCCTTGCAAGCCAGAGGGTTGTATAGGCAAAGTAGGCCTGAAATGAGAAATGACCTGATAAGGATCAGTAGGAGGCAAATAAACTGGATTACCATGTTCATCATAATGAAGCGGATATGAATAAACAGGGTTACCAACAGCATCATCATGATGAAAAAGAGGATTACCAGGAGCCTGAGGCTGCTGAGAACCTTGAGAGCTCTGCTGCTGAATATCCAACAAGTACTCTTCAAAATTAAGGCTGCCAAGAATCACAGGGGTAGTGGAAATAACACTAGAAGTAAGTGTGGCCTCCGTCGAAGGATCATAACGTCGGTAAATATCCAACATCTTCTCATCAAACACATAGGTAGAAACCATACGCGTGGTAGAGGTGGACGGGGTTTCCATGGCATGGGTTTGTGAGCTACATGGGCCGAGATTAACAGGCCACGTAAAATTGAGAAAAATGGACCTACGGGTGTGAAAAGATCCTGGCCACTGGTGGGTAACAACAAGTGTGTATGAGGCCACATAGACCATTGGTCGGACTGGAACCGATGTAACAATAATCGACGAACCAGGTGTCAAAGGCAATGTTCCTAATGAGGGTAAGACCGAACTCTAAGAAGGATTTATTGTACTAGATTACACAATGGAGGCAACACTAGACATAATCTAACTCAAGGACCGATAGCCAGGCGGAAGTGAAACTGATGGTGGAGAAGACTAAGTAGAAACATGAGGGATATCTTTCAGAAAAAGCTGATATTCTCCTGTAGAAACAGGCATTCCTTCACTACCAATAGGACTAGATGAGTCCATATCTGACTCCGCCGTAAGATCTTCAAAAAGACTGCTAGGACTAGGAGGCATAACAGTAGCAAAAAATGGCGAGCCCAACGTAAGAGGAGGAAAATCTCCTTCTTCCCCAAAACTAGACCAAGCACCAGAAGGAGGCCAATTGAACTCAACTGGCTCTTCAAGAGGATATCGAGTAGCAAGAGGTAGGACAGACGAGAGAATAGGTTGTGAGATCTCGACAAACCTAGTGGACTGAGGAGTTTAAAAAGAAACGTTTGGGAAAGAACTACCACTAGGAGGCAGTGAGGACGATGAAACTGGTGGTTCCGCCACCATGACTGTATATCAAAATAGAAAGGGAAAAAGAAAATCAATCGAGGATTCCAAGATCAAAACCAAGGAAAAACAATAGGCCAAGGAATAAAATTTTAAATGGGCATGTGATGGTAGGTGATTAATTTTATGACACTGAAACCATATGTTGCTGTTTCATTTTCAAAGAGTCGAGAAACATGCCAAAGATGACTCTAGTCACTTTCAAGTTTAAATGAGCGTGAAACAAAAAGTGCTCGATGATATCTTCTCTTTTTAAAGAGTCATGAAATGATCAAAATGACTACTCTAGAATACTAAGCAAGAGGTTATACCAGATTTCCGTGAACTTCCATATACACCTTGGTGATCAAATGAAACAGAAATGACCAAGGACTTAACGTACGTGTAGGTAGTATCCCCAAATGCTGTGTTCGGTGTATCACGGTTACAAGGCAGCAGAGTTGGCTTCCTATGGATAAAAGGATTACAACCTAGAGTGGTCTCCCTTTATATACTCGAAGGTACGGGGAGCACAAGTCCGTACTAGCACTGTCTAAATCCATATCGCGAACGACAGCGACTAGGTTTTAAGACACCGGAACACGTCTCTAACCTAGACCACTAAAAATGTTTCGTTAGGTTTCAATGCTTCCTTAGGTTAATTAAATAAGTTTTAAATTTGATCTTGGATTATGTTTCAGTTTTAAGGTCCTATCGATTTTGGATCTCAAAAATCCCTAAATGAAAACTATATGAAAATGAACATCATTTCCGATTCAATGAATGCTAGTTATGAGAAGGATAGAGATATTTCAAACAGAAAGCAAACAAGGAGATTATGTGAAGAAATCCACTAATGCATCTAACAGAATATAACAAAAATGAAACTCTTTCCTAGATAATCAGATGCTAGTTATGCAAAAGAGTATTTCACTTTCAATGCCAAGAAAGAATGCAAAATATGTTTTTTTTTTTTTTTTTTTCAATGAAAAGAAGTACATGATGCACTAAGTACATGAAAAACGAAAAAAAACACTAACTTAAGTGTTGCATAGGAATTAAAATTGAATGACTCAATAAAACACGAAAAAAACATAAGAAATCACTCAAACTAATGTCGCAATCTTTCAAACCAAGAGACAGTTTTCAAGATGATCCAAAACAAGCAATGTAATCTATGCTTAGAGAAAAAGGGCGAAGAACCAATCGAGAAAACGAAATGACTCTGCAACCAAGGGAATCACTAAAAAGATCAAGAAAACTAAGTGTAATCAAGCCACAAATGGGACTGACAACAATCAAATCGACTTTATTTTCGAACAGAAGGCTCAGTGCACAAAGAGACCTAGAAACCCTAAGGCCTCAATTGACACTAATAATAAGATGTAAAAACAATTGAGAAAATCAAGTCGACAGTAATTAAAACAATCCCAAAGGCATAATTATGCATAAAAAATAACCCAGAAGCAATCACAATTGACCAAAAGACTCATCAAGGAGGTCAAACCAATTCCTACAAGGGTTGATGCGACTGTAAGGCTGTAATTCGCGCCATACAGGGGTTGGCGCGACTACAAAAATAGAAACCTGTGCCAATTGGCACGAATATTCAGAGAAAAACTGCGCCAAGCCAGGTAACTATGGGAAAAAAGAGGAAAAACCAAAACCTAATGAGCAGAGGTCAATCTTGACACTCTGCAGCTGAACAGAGGATGAAAACTAAACAAGCAAACCAGAAAAGACAGATAACTAAAACAATAATTGAGACTAACCCAACAAGATGAAATGACAAACTCGCACTATGTCCCTAGTGGAGTTGCCAATTTGTTATGCAGGTAAATCCTCTCTACAGACAGAGACGATCCCTCTAGCCCTAGAGTGGGTCTAGAAACAAAGGGACACACTAAATTGTTGCTTCCTAATTATTGAATAAACAAGGGACACGGTAGATCGACCAACCTAGAATCCAACGCTATCGTTGTTGCTATAGTAGTGGTGGCCTCTCACTCCTGCCTCAGCAAGTCACAATCCGTTCACCATTACGCTTGGATACCTGCACAAAGAACAAGAAACAAGAACAACATACAAGATAACAACATTTTATTCATAACTATTAACTAGTCAAAGAGGGCTAAACATATTGCGTTAAATAAACATCATAACACAACAATGGAACCAAACAGTAGTCATGTATATAAATGAATAAAAGGAAGACTTACAACCGATGCTTTGACGTCGTAGTCTCCTCCAGCGTGGTTTAGGCGAAGCGCGTCTCAGATGCTCGTCATGGAATTCAGACGGGATGAAGGCATGGACTCAAGCTCTCTCAGAAGTCATGGACTCAAGCTTCCTCAATGTAATTCCTTCTTAATCTTCTCTAGTCATTCAGCTATTCAGTCGTTTAGCTATATTATGTCTAATTCTCCAAGTTCAACTAGCTTGTTCTAAGAGAGATAGCTTCTTTTATAGAGGAAAAGGAGGAGGTTAGGATCCCTATAAAGGTGGGAGGGAGGCCTATCCTTTAGGGAGTTCCCATAAGAGGTGGAAACCATAAACCTAAAGGAGGTAGTTTGTGGTTTATTAGTTCAACCACTCCTAATGACTCATCCTCGAGGTGGTTGGAGTGGAATATCCACCTCTATTTTTAAAAAACATTCCATAAACATCTTGGCATGGGTGGAAAACTAGGAGAGAGCACCAGCTGGCATGAGCCCAGTGTTAATTTTCCTCTTCGACGTGAGGGCATAACTGATTACCCGCGCCAAGGTAAAAATAAGGGTTTTTGAGTCTCTGCTCAGGGAATTGTCAACAAGAGGAATGTTATTCTCATGTAAAGGGACACAATGATGCTTTTTGCAAGGCATGACACTTCTTATTGGTCACAGAAATGACCCTCCAATGGGCGAGATGGGGATTGCAGGGACAGTGACAAAATGTTGTGTAACAGTTGGCGATTAAGATAGGTGTGGTGAGCCAAGTGACTTCCAATAGTTTAGAGACATAATGCACATAGATTCTCCCTCATCAATAATAGTACGATGAATAAGGTGATTGAGAACATTTACTTGGATGTAGAATGCCAATTTTGTTGGTGATTATAGCCCGTATGATTAGAGACTACGAGATTTTAATCTATCAGATCAATTCCACCAATTGCTGACAACAAAGCTTGCTTCTGGGAGGGAAAATTTTGCAACACCTCAAGCACTGACATAGCTGAAGGGGATTGAGCCAAATCTTCAACTATATTATAATTTTGAGCAGCTCTGGCTTGAGGATTAAATGTCGATTTATAAATGACTCCCTTAGGTGGCTTGATTATCAATTCAGGAATAGCAGGTGGTGGTATTGATTTCGTAGACAGATTCGTGGTCGAGGTAGTAGGTTGATTAGTAGCCTGACTACCATCATCTTTATTATGCGTTGACACCAAAACATCAGTCGATGGCTTCGTGACAGATAGCATAAGCACTTGGGAACTAGAATCTAGATCCGTAGCAACCAAATTTGTGTCCGAATTCGGAAATGGATCTGCCAACATAGATGACACATGTGAGGTCTGAACCATTTTTGAGACTTCAGTGTGGTGAGCATAGTCTCAAAAAAAGTGTTCCTTTTTACAGATTATGAAAGGGTAACGAGGTTTCTGATTTCCAATCGATCGATTAGATGATCTTTCCTGCAGAGTAGAAGTTTGCTTTTTCTTTGGTTTCTCCTTTTTCTTACTTCCGGGTTACTTGTCACTTTTTCCCTTGTTAGATGACACGGCATGGATTTCGAAAGAAGGACCAGGATCAGATGCAGTAGAATGATGTGTGCTTGCAGTACCGATCATATCGTTGTTAGCATGACCATCCTTAGATGTAGGAGGAATGGTAAAATTAGATCTCGGTGCATTGGAAATTTTCTTGTAGATCATGCCAGAATGAGTGTAAATCAAGTCCAAATATTGGGCACGAGAAATGACCTAATCTTCAGTGATGACGCCACCCTTAGCCACATCCTCAATTATAGATGATAACAGGGATTTAATGAACCACTCAGCAAGGATCTGATCAAGAACAAATGTCTTAACCATTCTACGATGACGACGCCACTCATGAATATGATCAGAAATGTGAATAGCATTAGTCTGTTTAAAATTAGTCAAGAGTTCCATTCTAGTTTCATATCGTATGGGTAACTGGAAGTGGGTCAAAAGACAGTATCTAGGGAAGTGAAGTTATCAAAACAATTTCTTGGTAACTCAATATACCATTTTGTCACCAGACCAGTGAGCATACGTTGGAAAAGACGTAGTCAAACAGAGTCATCATTTAGGGAGTTAGATGAACACCACAAATGATAAGTCATAACATGATTCAACGAGTCTTCCCCAGGGTTTCCATTGAACTTACGAATATCTGAGGGTAATTTATGAGGTATCATCGGCCACCAAGGAGCATAGTTGATTGGATCATTTGCGAGACGGTTTAAATCTGATAACTCTAAAGTTGTAACAAAGGGAAATTGTCGATTAAGGTCAGGTTGAGCATAGCCAGGGTATGATGGAATTGTTTGGGAAATAGGCCTTTGAGCACCAGCATAATGAATTTTTTGTTGTTAACCCAGATGCGGGTTGTTTTGATAAGAAAACGCTTGAGGATTCTTTTGACCAAAACCTAGATACGTTACTTGTTGAAATGAAGGTTGTGTCATTTACACTTGTGGCTTCCAAGGGTTTTGTCCACCAATATTATAACCCAAACTAGGATAGCTTGGATTCAGTTGTGGATAGGTATAACCTGGTTGCGGCTGCGACATCCCATAATATGGTAATCCATCTTGTGCATAAATGATTCTGGATATAGGTGGTTGTTGTAAACTAGCCGAAGGATTTGAAGTCTAAGGGCCCAATATTTGAGGGTATTGGGTTGAAGGACCCACCTGAGACGGTTGAGGTATAGCAGTTTGAGTCTGTAATAGTGGTAAAGATGTATTAACAAGTGGATTTGATGTGGGTGCCACAGGTTGAACCGGTTTATACGAGTGTACAACCGTTTTTGGTTGGATAGGCAAAGTGGGTTGCCATTGACAAACATTCATTCCGACATTAGGATGACCAAATAACGACGGAGTACTGTCGAAGTGGGTGACCATAGGTTTCCCCCTAGCATGAGGAGTATAATAAGATGGAAAATATTGTTCTCCAAATGCATGGGGTCCTATTGAAATTGTACTGGATGGAATATATTCAGATGGACCAACTTGATATTTCCCTGATGATCTGTATAAAGGATCAATTCGTTCAGTACTAGAAGATGACATTGGTGAATTCCATGGGTTTGAGGATGCACCAGAGAAGGTTCCAGATAAATATTGGTAACCAGGTGGGACGGAAGGGCCACCATATAAATGTGACTCTGGTGAAGTTGTGAACATCGACAGGGTAGCGAGAGTAGGTGTTGTTGCAATTGGAATAGATGTTCCAGCCGACGATGTTGGCTCAGGCATGGTTATTCAACCAAATGTATACCCTATAGGATCTACAGGAACTCTAATAGACATAGGATCAAAAAAAGCAGAGGCAGACAATTGAGGAAAAGACTCATACAGGTAAAGCTCCGCCCCAAAATGAGTTAGAGTTAAAGGTGTTTCGTCTTGTGGTATTTCTTCAATTGAAATTAAACCAGGTGGAAGGATTTTTCATTAGGCCCAAAGTATATTTTAGGTTTTTGACTGTGTGATATGAGAGACTCAATGGCTACATTAGATTGTGGGGCGACTGATACAGGAACAACTTTTGGTCGTTCGACTTCGGGATTCAGATGTTCTATCAAAAAAGTGACAGGATTCGGATCGACTTCTAGTTGAACAACGTCAAGTTTGGGAGGTATGGTCTCACTGAATGGATGGATCGTGACCACGAGTAGCTGTGAGGACTCTGTCTCAACAAAAATAGATGAACTGAGATTTGTATAAACAAATAGTGCCAACTCTGGTACATGTGAGGATGATGTTGCACCAGAGGTACTGATAGTACTAGTTTCCATAGAGCAATGTCGCCTTCATCTACCAGAAGTGGCTTCCGGTGGTAAAGGTGGTTTCAATGTTATTCTACGCGAACGACGGGGAAAGGGATGTTCTTCTTCCATGATAACTGATTTATTTTATGACCAAAACAAATAAACAAAATAAAAGGGTAATTCTAGGCAAAATGTTTACCAAGTAATTGTGAACTGCAGAATACCTCCTCACGAACCAAGAAGTACAGGCAGGAAATCTCCCCGAATGATGTGTTCGGTGTATCACAAATTACAAGGTGGCCAACTCGGTTCACTATGGATGGATAGCAACCTAAATTTGTCCTCCCAAATATTCCCAAAGGTACGTGGAGGCCCAAGTCTGTATTAGCGATGTCTAATGCGAAACCGAACAGTGAGAGCACCCCCTTATACTTTTCGTACTAGAATACCGCCCGATATACTCGAAGGTACATGAACGAGCTTCGATATACTTACGTACGTGGAGTGAGGTATCACACTCGGAATGTATCAGAGACAATTAATGACAACTGTTATTTTTAACGACGCCAGAACACGTCTCTATCCTAGACCTTTTAAATATTATCGTTATGGTTCCAATGCTTTCTTAGGTAAATTGATGTAAATTTTAAGTTGATCTTGTTTATCAATTTTCCTTTTGAGTTTCACCGCATGATGTGATGGAAATTCCTAAAATGAAAACTAAAATGATAAGCAAACTTTTCAATTTTATCTTTTTCAATGAAAATGCTAGCTACTAAGGGAAAGAGCAATCAATTTTGAGAGCAAACAACAAAGAGCACAAACTAAAATGTAGCTTTCCTAACTTTTTCCTATGCAAAACACACAATTCACTATATGCACATGCAGGTTTTTCTTTCCAGTCCCCTTAATGTGAATGCAAGAAAGGAAACTATATGCATCAAATCAACAAAAAAAAATGCTTTCTTCTTTGAGAAATGATGAATTTAACAACAATTTCTCTTTTAGGAAAAACAAAGAATGGAACTACAATTTTTCCTACAGGAAATGAAGAATTTAACGACAATTTTGTTTACGAAAACAAATGGATCTAATGCAGAAATAAATTACTTTGAATTTTCTTTGTCAATGATAAATAAAAACATTGAACAAACTTAATTTTCAAAGGAGGAAGAACAAGGAAAATTCACTGGCCTCTATGAGGTATCAGACAATTGAAAACACAGCAAACAAATGGCTGAGAATGATGGCAATGAAAAATTCAAATAGAATTTGGTTGGCTAAGGGGGCAACATAGTCTCTAATGGGAGATAGTGCATTGTAGTGCACCCCTGAGTGGGATACAGTGCACTGCAATGCACTGTGTCTTGACCAACAGTGTGTTGGGCGCAGCAAAGATTGAAAATTCAAGCTACAAAACACAATTCTAATGCAATTATTTGATTCAAAAGTCTAATAACTAAAAGTATATGGTACTGGGTGGATAAGTAGAGGAAAAAACACCAGGAATGATAGGAAACTCCCTAGTGGAGTCGCCAATTTGTTATGCAGAATTATGATCTACGGATAAATAAAATTCCATAAGTGTGGTGCTAGGCACTTAGAACAATATATTAAAGACTTTTCTTTCACTTTCTCTAAGAATAAATAGACACAAAGAAAGAAAAAATAACCTACTTGTGATCCAAGCGCTTCCTATTCTCCTTCTGTCGCTTTTGTTGTAGCCTCCAATCCGACTTAGATCGCCATATTGATTCCTGCAAGTATAAACAGAGAACATCAAACAGATTGGAATATATGGATGCTTAGTTATCTTAATCACTTAAATCGATTAAACATGCAACATATATATCATTCAAGATTCCATTGCATGAGAAATAGAAACATAAACATATACATATATGGGAAAATGAACAGCAATCTTTATTAAAGAGTAGAAGGGGAAGGTTACAACCAATGATCGATTTGATGTCACCAACTCTACCTTCATCCCAACCTCATTACATTCAACATCTCACCAGTAGCATATTACTTATTTCACGCTCTCAATTGAGAATATAACAGCATTTCTTTACCAAAATTCTTCCCTTCCTAGCACTAGGATCTGTGCTCAATTTATAGGGCAACTAATGGTAGTTTCTCAATGAATGACTTTCTAACAATAGGCAAGACATGTTTCCAAGTTCAGAGGTGTTAGATGGACACTTGGATTTGAATTTTGAGGCATATGGACTCTTATAGAAGGCACTGGCCATGTGGAGATTCCATAACAATGATAATTTTGCTCCCATTTGACCAACACACCCTTGAATGTCGGGAAGTGCATTGCAGTGCACCCCTAAATGGAGGGAGTTTCATATGCAACGCAGTTAGTCCCTTGAGAGGTAGTGTTGGTGAGCTCATAAGTGATATAACATATACTTCAAACCTTAGAAATCTCACAAATAGAAGCCATAAATTTGTTTTTCTTCTCTTAGGGTATATAGAGACTAAAATGTGAGGGGATGATAGACCCTATTTCATCGGTCCTGGGGATGATGTCTAGTATGACCAGGTCATGGGTGATGATGCCCAAATTTACCTATAACAACAGGAAACTATAGTTCGTTTAATTTTGGTCACTTTTTACAGAATCCCAATCTGATGCTCAGAGAGAGAGTTATGACAATTTTCCCATGGTCACTTCTTTGAGATGAAATTTGGGAGCCTAACAAAACCCTAACTTCCACAGATCATATCTCCAAAAATATTTTGAACCAAGATCTGAAATTTTTACATGACGTTCCACAGGATTTTGGCTTCTCGTGGGAAATATTTTAGCATCTAAACCTTCATATAAAAAATGTTATAGCAAAAATGCCACGATGGTCGGTTTGGAGCAGCGAAACCCTAGAATCCAAAGCTCTGATTCCAAATGTTATGGAACCAGCTCTAAAAATATAAGAAAATAGAGATCAACACCTTAGAAATCATCCACTTCGAGGGGGAAACCTCCTTTACATTACATAAATGAACAATTCTTGGATGATACAAATGAAAAAAACCTCCTTTCTATATATATGAGTCCATGGGGTCACAATATAATCCTAGCCAACCCAACAATAATAATGTAAGGGCACAATAATAACAATATGGGGGTTATAGGGGTACAAAAATAACAAGAAGGGGGCTACACTAACAATAATAAGGGACTACACTAGTAATATAGGGACGTAACAGATAATTGATTCATACTCCTCAACCATGGCATCAACCCAAATTGGTTGTTGCAATGCTTCCTCAAAAGAGGATGGTTCTATCTCTACACCTTCGCTCATAAGAGCCATGTATCCAATGTACCGCTTTGGGGACCTTATCTGCCTGTGTTGTGATGTGGGTTCTCTCACATTATCTCTTGCATCTAGCAACAACATTTCAGCCTCTTTGGTGCGCTTTCTTCTGTCTCGATACGTCTCTGCATGAGTGGGTACTTCCGCTTTTTGTACCTCTTCTTGTGGTTGCTCCAAATCTTGAGGTTCTTCTTTTTTATCCAAGAGCTCCTCAACTGAATGCAACTAAAGCTCCCTCTCAAGGGAAATTTTCATGGCCTTCTATTCACCGAATTTCACATCTCTTCTAACCATTGTCATCTTGTGTTCTAGAAAGTACACCCGATAGTTGTGAGGTGTATCATGTACCCCACAAATATCCTCGACTCAGCTATTGCCTCTAGCTTCTTCCTGGCATCTCTGGTCACATGACAATAAATTGATGAACCAAAAATTTTAAAATGCGACACATTTGGTCTCTTACCTGAAAAATATTCCTTTGGTGTCCTCATCCCAAGTATCTGATGAGGACTTTCGTTATGCACAAATACTATTGTCTTGCATGCTTCCACCCACATATCCAATGGTAGGACCTGATCATGAAACATAGCTCGTGTTGCACCCACAATAGTTCTATTCTTCCTTTCTGCAACCCCATTCTGCTGTGGGTTAGGAGGCGTTATCAATTCCCTTCAAATTCCTTCTAAAGCACGAATGTTCTTGAATTAATTAGAGACATATTATCCACCATTGTCGCTCCTCAAAGCCTTCACCTTCTTCCCTGTATCTTTCTCGAAAAGCTCCTTGGACTCACAAAACTTGGAGAAAATTTGATATTTCTTCTACATGAAGAAAATCCAACATTTTCATGAAAAATCATCTACAAAAATTACATAATAACTGTGTTTTTTTGTGGAATCTATCGAGAATGATCCACACACATCTGAGTGAACTGTGTCAAGGATCTCTTTTTCTCAATTTTCCTTATCGTGAAAGGTGTCTTTGGTATAATTCCCTAATGTAAACCCTTTGCATGTATCTCGTTGTGTAAGTGCACCCTTTGGAAGTCATGTATAAATTTGTTGCATGATCTTCAAAGTGCCATGGTGTAGATGGCCCAATCTCTTGTGCCATAACTCACTGATGTCTTGTCTCTCAACATTCTCTACTTTCATTCTCAAGGCAACACAGTCTTCTACATCCAATTTGTATAGGTTCTTTACTCTAACCCCAATATTTATCAACTATCTTGTGGCTTTGTGATGAATGAACACATTTCCTTCACTGAATATCACATCATAGCCACGATCTTCCAACATAGAACCAAAAACCAAACTCTTCTTTAAACTAGGAACAAACATGACATCTTTTAATGTGAGAGGATTACCTGAATCCCTCTAAAAGGTAATTGTTCCTTCACTGGTAGTGTTATACCTCTCGTCATCTCTCATCTCAATGTCCATATGGAGATCCTTCTCCTCCAAGATACTGAATAATTCTTTGTTGCCGATCATATGGAATGAAGCTCCACTATCTAAGTACCACACATAACCCATCACTGATGACACCATGCATTCGATGAGGGTAAAATCCAACTCAAACTGTGAAGCAAGTGCTTCACCTTTCACTCCTCCTGAGGAATTCTTGTTGGTATTCTTGTGCAGGCACTTTGTAGCATAGTGTCCAAGCTCATGATAATGAATTTTTTTTACATTTGACAAGTCTCGCTTCTTGCTTGCCTGACCGAAATCTGATTTGGAAGGGGACACCTTCCCTTTCCCTTTATTTTCCTTTCCATCCAAGGCACAGTTATCCTCATCATCATTCTTTGATGAGGATCCATCTTTGGTGTTCCGTTGAATCTCTTCGTGTACCAAGTCAGACCATAATCTCTCCCACTATGGTAGCTTCTCCCTCCCATTCACCGAGTCCTGGTAGCTATGCCAACACTTGCAAAGGCCTAGAGGTGTTAGGCTCACCAAATAATCATGGGAAACTGTTACCCCAACACTTACAAGATCATCTCGACATTGAGTGAACTTCATCAATTATTTTGGGATCATGTCTGCCTTCTCCATACTGATATTTCAGAGCTTTTCCTTTAGCGCCAATTTCCTGTGGTCGTTGTTATTCTGAAACAAATTTGTTAGGGCCTTCCACATAGCATATGGAGTTACCTTTCCATGAAACAAGAAGTTGAGCATCTTCTACTACCAGCTAGGGAATATCATTTTCTATGAATGCCTTCAATTCGTTGTCCTCTAGCATTGCCTCCATCATATCCTTCCATGCTATGTAATTCGAAGTTCCCTTAAGGGAATATTTGAGTCTTAAGCCAGTGAAAGAAATATTGATCTGCTACTCGTCCTGAAGAATAAATCTAGAAATTTGATGTACCTGTTCAAAAAAAAGTCTCATTCTTCTCTTCTATTGTGATTCCTGCTATGATACCATGTAGAAATTATCTAAATAGATTCAATTGATCTTTTTATGTACTAAAAAAATATTGAATCAATACTACAAATTTGCAGAAACCAAATACGATCGCACAATCACATAAACAAGTAAGAGAAAGAATCAATCAATTGCACAACACAAGATGTATTTGGGGAAAGCCTCGGCTAAAAACCTTGTTATCTATATATTGCATAAAGTCAATATCATGAAACAAATACAATGTTATTTCTCTTCTTGAGAAACCTATGCACTCTATTGACTAACTCACTACCAACCTATGCACAAACTTCTCTTGGTACACCTTTCTCTCAAAGGCTCCACACACAAACTTGTGCTTCCTATTGCTTGGTCTCACCAACTCGTGCTCACAAAAACAATGATTAAACGTGTGCCTTAATTCCTCCTTTTAAAGTAAATTTTCTCTAATTAAGGAATGATTTATTTTATGCCTTCTTCTAACTGCATGCACCACCTGTACAATTTTCTAATTATACAACTGATAGTATACTTCCCTTTAAATCCAATTTCAACTGGGTCACTCTTATAATTGATGCAAAAAATATTTATAGAGAATTATCAATTATACAATTGATCACTACATGTGAATTAAATCATATTTAATTCACTAGACCTCTCACTAGCTCATCCATCAGTTAGAACTAGTTAAACTGATTTTAACTTAAATAATTGAGTTAAACAATTACAACTCAAAATAAATTGTAACTGGACTCCCCAAAACTTAGAGTGACCTCTACATGCCTCCAGTTTGACCCTCAAATCAAATTGACTGAGCTAACTAAGTCTTCCCGACTCAGTTAACACTTACAAGTTGTCATGTGATGTGGAATTACAATTTACTTCTAATTTAATTAAGATAAAATTTAACTAGAAGCCTCCTGGGTGCCCTTTTCAATATTTCTTGTTGCCAATTTCAACAATACTTATTTCCATAATGCATTTTGTTCAGTAATTTCATCTTATAACTCAGTTAAATTTTGTGGATAATGAATAGATGATTTTTAGAGCTTACTAGCAAGCATTAGTAATCACTTGAAGCTAAAATTTAATTTGATTCAATTTCATTTCACATGTTACCTCTTTTTTGCAAATAATGTTAGTATTTCTTTTTGCAAATTAGTGATAAGATTTCTTTTTTTGCAAATATTGTTAAGATTTATTTTCTAAAAGAAATGTTAATATTTCCATTCTGAAATTAGTATTAAGATTTCTTTTCTGCAATTAGCATTAGGATTTATTTCATGCAAGTTAGAAATATAACTTCAATTCTACAATTAGAATAAATTGTGATTTAAAGTCATAGATTATTTTTCAATACAATTTGGAATATGGATTTGAAATAGTTGTAAGGTAAAGAACATGGCATGACAACTCTTTAATCTTGTCTAAAATTTATCCATACTTAGATCAATTTCATCCAAAGATATAATTCCTAGAATTTATGGTGCACATACACTTCATAAGTTCACGAACCTAGGTTGAAAATTAATTAAGTAATTTAAGAACAATTGAATTACCCAACACTTTCCCAAGCTCCCTCTCAGCAAGGGAATTTTTTCCAACAACATCTATCTTCTCTTTGGTAGATATCATGGTACTATCGACTACTTGTAGGGCTCCTTTTGATGTCATGAACTTCAACTTCTTCATCATGGATCCTTTATCTTATAGAACTTATTTGTATGGAATTGACCATCTTCTCCATAACTTTCCCTTCAACAAACCATAGTGTTGAATCGATATTCATGTCATACTTCTCTTCATCAGAAAGTGATATTCTAGTTCACATCTGTATTTTCTTCATACAACTACCTCTTCTAAGTCATATTTTTTTCAGGATCTTCCATCCAATTTCATGAGTACAAGTTGTAGGTGACATCTACAACTCTCTTTCGGTAGCCATGTTTCAACTTAACCAAATGTTTTCAAAAATCAAGATAAACATCAAATCAAAGTTACCTTTTTATGATGGCCTTTCATCATGACATCAACTTCTTGCAGCATCAGCGTATTGCACATATATCAAACCATATCCAATACATTCTTTACCAAGGTCTTCCTTTTCAATTATACATATGAGGGTCTTCATACCTTCTTCTTCCATGGAGATGTCATATCTAATTCTTCTAGTTATCAAATGTTCATTACTTATCTGATTTATATGACTATAGTTGCATATTTCAAGAGATCTTCTTCCTTTCTTCACATATTTCTTCCCCTGTAACTTCTATGTGTAGTTCCTTCATCAAACCATAGTTTCCAACGAACTCATATTCCATATGAGCTCATATTATGTTGATTTAATCTTATCAATATGTAGAAGAGTTCAGGGAACATTGTCTACATTCCTTCATGCACTATTCTCATAGAAGAGATCCTTATTATTTGATCATGATTATGAGATAGAATATTAAACCCTTCTATCTGCAACCATATGATGACATGACTTCATCTCTTTATTACCAAATATATACATACCTCTTCATTCATGTGGTCATCTATACTTCCTTCGGTAGCTTCCTTTCCTTGCTTGAAGATGAAAGTACTTCAACTATCTTGACATGATACACTCCTTTGTCACCATACCATCATCCTTCTAAATAATGGATCCCACACAGGGTGGAATGTGGACTATGAACAAGACACTTGCTTCTTCCAAGTAGAGGTGAACCTTCTTATAAATATTCTAGTGGAGGATCTTGATGATCCTCATTGTGCAAATTCTCCTTTCTAATATTGATGATGTATGATGACCTGTATCTATCTTCTATCATGCTAGATGACTTTCCTCCAAACATATTTACTTCTACTTAGGTTTTCCTTCTATACTTTCAATGAATAGGTCACGAGTTACTTTGTTTTTATCATGATGACTGCTACAAACTTCTACTTCAACTATCCTTCCATGCTTTTATGATGATGTCATTTTTATCTTGCTTTAATGCATCCTATCATACTTGTGATGCTTCCTATAATTTTCTATAACTGAAAATAACTATGTAAAGGATATTATCTCAATCATAGTAAATATATTTCACTTCCTCCTTCTTTGATCTCTTCTTTTATGTTTCTTCCACTTCTTCGGTATCATGCACTTCATTTATTTCCTTTCTCTTCTTGTTTTCCTTCTTGAGTTTAGGAAAATTCCTTTTAAAGTGCCCATATTCATTACACTCATAGCATTGTATCTTTGACATATCAATATTATTCTTTTTCCGATGATCAAACTTTCCAAACTTTCCTTTTCTCCTGGCCATGGAAACATATGCTTAAACTTGTTCATTTGATTCAACATCACTTTTTTCCTTCAACCTAGTTTCTTCTATATTACATAATGACTAAATTTCACAGAATGGAGTGGCTTCCTTCTTTCCATAGATACTTGATACAAATTTTCCCCATTCATTAGGTAGTGCATTGAGCATAATTGTGGTCATTTATTTATCAAACATTATCTCTCCTAGTTCCTGTAGTTGATCTCTTATTTGTGACACCCTAATAAGGTATGAGGTTATCCCTTCCTCCTTTGATACCTTCATTTTTTATAATTTGGTTCTCAATGATATGACTTATCCTGTAGTGGTTACAGAAAATAATTCTACCAACTTCTCATAGATATCCTTTGATTTCTCCAACTTTTCTACATAAGGGATGATGAAATCCTTGTTTGATATTACGAGGATTCTTTGAGATCTTATTTCCCCTTTAATGTATGTTGATAATTCTTGAGCTTTCTCTTGAGATGGTTTGGTGATGTAGTCCTTTACATATTCAATAAATTCATTCTCTATGAGGATCAAATATATTGCCTTCTTCCGTGTAAGGAAATTTGATGACTCAACAAATTTGATGCTTTCCATGGTAAATTCAAGCATAAATTCAAAGATACTTACTTTTCAAGTGAAGATTCTCCTAGATGATGATATCTTCAAATTGATTCTTTCTTGATAATGTTGCTTCCTTGATGATTTTCTTCAAGGATGTTTGAGATGTGATCTTTGATTTAATGTGAGGGAGATCACCTTGATTTCTTTGATGATAATGGAAATGATTCTTCTTCATTTATTTGGATGTAGAAATGTAGAATATGGAGACTTCAAGATGCTTCAAATATGTAGTCTTTGTTTCATTGAGTGGAGGTATGGTCATTGAGGTCTTCTTCTCCTAGTGATGATGTGATCTTTGACATGAGTACTCCTCCTTGTTTCTTATTAGTTTTCTCAGACCTTATGTATCCTTCTTTCAAGTGGATGATCTTCAAGTTGCCTCTTCTTGTCTTGTCACCTTACCTCTGATACCATGTTGATAAATCAAGGGGAAACTTAATTAAATTATTTCTCTTACTTTGATAATTTCTTGCGATATTATTTTACTTAACTTGAGGTACTTGTTATTAAATTCTTTTACTTAATTATTATTATGTTTTCTATCATCAAACAAATAAAAAACAATGAATATAAAATAGGTAACAAGACATAAGATATAGGCCATCAGCTAGGGCCAAAACCTTTCCTTTGAGAGGAAAACTCAAAAGAACTCTTCTCTTCTTATAGAACTTCAAATGATGAATTCCGAGACCTAAGAACCTCTTCAAAAACCCCTCCAAGACCAAGTTAACCTTTCTCCTTGATGAGCTAATTTCCTTCCAACAATTTCGACTCTAAAAACTTCTTCAGAAATTTCAAACCCAATTGTTTCTTCTGCAACTTCAACCTCCAACAGTTTCTTCTGCAACTTCGACCCCAACAGTTTCTTCTGTAACTTCAATTGTTGTAGAAACCTTAACTCTTGCGCGTGTAACAAAGATGGTGATTTATTATTTTCTTTTCATTAGCTTGACTTGGTTGTTTTTTCTAAGGAATTTCGCTTTCAAAGTATATCTATTGATGCCCTAAATCGACTTTTGCAATTTGGTCTAGTTATTCCAATAGGTGCCCTAGTTTTCTCACACCTGTGAAGGATAGTAGCCCAAATATAGTCTAAAAATTCACTTTCTTATTCCTCTTCTAATCCTCCTTTTTTTCACACCTTTTAGTCTCTTTCTCTTCCTTAATCGAATATATTATGTGATGAGAGTGTCTTCTTCAACTGAGGCCAAAGTCTTGTATATATAGGCTTCTCTTCTAGGTCAAATAGTTGCCTGGAGGCTGAATTTTCCACTCATGAAGGTCGACTTGATATTTACTTGTTGACAAGGTCTTGGAGGGTTTATATGACACATTTGACTTTACATAAATATCCGTTGACTTGATACAATTAATCCCATGAGGGTCTTCTACACATGACAATGACTCAATTGACTTGTTGACTTAATGACAAGCCCTAGAAGCACTCAATGGGTGCTTGACCTATAAATGAAATAACCTTGAGCATGAAACCCATGCATCAATAATGACAATAAAAATTTTCTCTCTTTACATCAAATACATAAAATCATGATTACATATGTCATTATGAAGACCGAACCTAGTTACATCTTTAAAAAATAACTACTCACAAAATTAGTCTTTTTTTAATTTTAAAATTACTTTTTCATGGATTGAAAAATACAAAAAATAAAACGCCCTCCACCAAGGGAATTATGTCCCATCAAATCTCGCTCATCCAATAGAAAATTAGAACTTAAATTTCCAAAAAATTAGAAAATTAATTTTTAATATACGGAAAAATCGGAATTTTAAGAATTTTCTGGAAACTTTGGTTAAAATTGCAAAAAAATTGCAAAATATTATAAATTCAACACACTTTGACGTGAGACGAATGCTATAGTCCCTGATTTATGTAGGCTTCTCTTCTAGGTCAAATAGTTTCTTGGAGGCCGACTTTTCCACTCATGAAGGCCAACTTGATATTTACTTGTTGACAAGGTCTTGGAGGTTCTATATGACACATTTGACTTTACATAAATATTCTTTGACTGGATAAAATTAATCCAATGAGGGTCTTACACACATGACAATGACTCAATTGACTTGTTGACTTAATGACAAGCCCTAGAAGCACTCAATGGGTGCTTGACCTATAAATGAAATAACCTTTAGCATGAAACCCATGCATCAAGAATGACAATAATAATGTTCTTTTTCTTTACATCAAATACATAAAATCATGATTACATGTGGCATTATGAAGACCGAACCTACTTACATCTTTCAACAATAACTACTCACAAAATTAGTCTTTTTTTTCGATTTTAAAATAATTTCTCATGGACTGAAAAATAAATAAAAAATAAAAAATAAAAAACACCCTCCACCAAGGGAATTATGTCACATCAGAGCTTGCTCATCCAATAAAAAATTAGAACTAAAATTTCCCAAAAATTAGAAAATTAATTTTTAATATACGAGAAAATAGGAATTTTAAGCATTTTCTGGAAACTTTGATTAAAATTGCAAAAAAATTGCAAAATATTAGAAAGTCAACACACTTTAACGTGAGAGGAATGCTATAGTTCCTGCCTTATGTATTAGGAATGGACTAATACATATATACAAGATAATCATATATGCAAGGAGATATGTGAAATCAATGGCACCACATCCATTCTAATTTATACAAATTAGAAAGTTTTTTAATTTTTTAATTTTGTTATTTCTTCACAATATTGTTGTAACATTAAAAAAAAAAAAAAAAAAACAACAACATATTCATCACTAACCACTAAAGAAAAAAAAACGCGTATTAAATTGTAATATTCATAAATATTTAATAAAGAAATATTTTTTACAAATAATAATAAAATTAAAATATAAATATATTTTTGTCAATGTATAGATTTATTTTCTCTCTTTTTTTTAATTTTTTTTTTCCAAGCTTTATAATTATTTGGGAAAAAATTACTGTACTCTCTATTCACATCTAATTTGTTAATTTAATTTTCTTTACTATGTTGTTCACGGACCTTGGAGGTCAATCACTCAGATCAACAACGACCACTACATCCGTTGAATATTTGTACCACAGAGATCCACCTAAAGGGGTCAATGACTCAGATCAACGACCACTACATCCGTCGAATATTTGTACCACACAGATCCACCTGAAGGGATCATTTCCTGTTAGCTCAACCACATATTCTAACCCCCAAGAGTGTCGAGAAAATTGAACCATTTATCTCTCAATAGCAAAAGTGCTTTAACAACAAAGACTCGACCAATTGAGCTAACCCTCAAGGCTCTAGATTTAATTTATTTATATGAACATAGTAAATATTTTTTTGCAATAGCTTTAAGTATATATATATTCCTTATATGGAATGTAATAATATTTCTTATGTAGAAAAACAAAAGAGTTTTTTCCCCAAGGAAAAATCATAACTTTCATTATTAAAAGTGAAAATTGCATACTATTAATGCTAGTATAACATATCCAAAAAAGTGATTGTTGATTATTCAACAATTTGTTGTAATAGCATCCATACATAGTCTCAAAATTCAAAATATATGAATTATTGCCAGATAATCCATATTAAAGAACCTACATAAGATTGTCCTGATAAAAATATCATGTGTCTGCTATCTATAAACATAAAAAATGTGTTAAGCTCCGTAGCACAATTAAAAAAATAAAATAAAAAAATGTAAGTTCCAAATAAAAAATGGTGTTCCTTTCTCTGTAAATTGTTGAAATACTAAGAGGGGGTGAATCAGTATTTCATTCTATTTCTATTATTAATGGCCATTAATTATTTTTTTCACAGTTTCAACTAGAAAGAAAATAAGAAAAAATTATTGAAAATTTTAAGGACACCAATACTATTTACAATGGTTACAACCTCCCGATTATAAAATAAATTATTTTTAGGGCTCCAACCCTAAGGACACCAATTCTATTCAACAGAGATAACTAGGGCTTCAACCCTAGAATAAAATGTTACCAAAGTCAATATGATTGGTTTACCAATATTCTCTAAAGATGCATACGTCTGAAATATCGTCAGATCATTTTTAATGTATAGTAAGTTATCTTCATCAGCTTGCAATGGTTATAAGTTTGATGTGACACTGGAGGTTGCTTCAATGTTTGAGCTTCAATGTCGTAGGTTCTTACAAGAGCTACAATATCTTCAATGCCACAAGTGTGAATAGGGCATAATTTTGCCACAAAGACGCTTCAACAAAAGAATTCACAACAGATCTGAATAATCACAACTCCACATGTCTTCATATCTTCGAATTATGAGTGGTAAAAACGGTTCCAGGATCAATTATGCGTTGTATATAGGTCCAAAAAAATCCACAGAACCAAACTATAATCACCGGTCACAGGTCCGAGTAGGTCATAGGTTCAAGTAGATAATCATAGGTCTGAGCGTGTAATACCATATGTCTGAGTGGATAAGGCTCACTAACACGAGTTTATATTAGCAAGGGTCTGATAATTGTGCAACAAAGGAGTATATAAGGCGAAAAACAATTTTTGCACAAGTATGTAGTGGAAGAAGTTTGAATTTCCACCAAACATAGAAAAATTTATCCTTATCTCTTCAGATCATCAAGTTCATGAGTTGTGAAATTATACTGTGTCTCTCTTGATCAAAATTAGATACCATAATGAGTAAGACCAAGCCATATTTATATTGCTTTTGTTTAATCATGAAGGGACACTGTTCTGGTGTGTTTGGTGCACGTATGTACGAAATCACACCAGTTTAAGGGGTGTGGTTTACCCCGTTAAACTATTGGTATCAGGAAGAAAGAAGTGGAGTCAATGAGCATACTATATAGAAGAAAAAACATGCAAATGTAATCTAAAAACTAAACATAAATAAACAGAAGCTCTGAACGAGTCAAACGACACAATAATGCAAATGGTGGTTGTAGGCCCCTCTTATTGAGCACTAGTAGTAAGAAGAGTGATACTTTACCCTCTTGCCAAAGGGCCCCTAGACAATGGTTCTAGGTCCCGATGCAAGGATTATTTTATCCCAAGCTTTCCTCGGTGCAGTCTCCCTCTCTCTCTATTATGTGGACTGAAATTTTTGGGTGGCCAACAATTGAGTCCCCTCTATCTTCAGCTCCGGGTCACACACTGTTGATATTGCTTGGGCAATTCTAGCCAGCATAACAATGTGATCACCCATTCTTCATCTCATGGTGGCTTTATATAGGATATTTCAAATCCTCCTTCCCTCTCTTGGTACATGGAGGATGGTGACCCAAGAGAGGGGTATGATTCCTTTTTGTGCTCCAAATATTCCATTGTGTGCTCACATAGTGTCTAAGGAGGCATTGGTGGCTATCCTTAGGCAGCTTCAAGTAAGGAGTGACTTGTCTTTTGCTTTGTGTGGTCCTAGATAGTGACATTTCGCCACTCTCAGGAATGCGCACATATCGGGAAAAAAGGCGCACAGAAGGCGCGCTTCTCGAAGGATAATGCACGCAAATAGCATTTAAGACTAGTTCAAATCTGATTTTCCTCAAACCTTTGAGATTTTTAAATACTTTCCGGATTCTGTAATGTCTTCCAGCCCTGTAAATCTTTTGGCTTGACATTAATTAATGTCATCTTCTGTTGTACGATTTTCCAGTGTTAACAGACATATCTTTTCAAAGATCATAAGCCTACATAAGTCGACTAGCTTATATGATTAGTTTAACATTTCGAATCTTAGAAAATTCATATTTCTCAAGTGACAAGGAGTTTAGAGGCATGTGAGTAGTGGTTAGAAGGAGGCTAAAATCCTCTATCAACTGGTGTAGGAGTCATTTCAAAATGATGCTTCCAAGTGTCAAGAATTCTTATTCATTTGCATTCTGACAAGGGAAACATGCATCTTAATTAGGGGATGATAACATCAAGTTAGGGATTTCAGCATTAGGCTATCATACAACTAGGATTAGGGTTCTTAACCATGGGATAAGGTTTCATAAAGGTTTAAGGTATATTGACATCAATTATAACTTTTTATCCAACAATGTCCTCCTTTGTCATTGATGGCAATATGATTTCTCTTCCAATGTTTCCTCCCCCTTTGAATCAATAGAAACTTCTTCATATCATGCTCCCCATGTCATGGTGTTCCTCCCCCCATCAATGTGTTGCTTCAATGTGATGCAAGAGAGATGACCCCCATATTTTGGCGAATATATTCAAATGCTTCTCGTGGTAGGGGGGTTGTGAAAATATCTGCAATTTGTTCCTTTGTATTGACATATTCCAATCTAACTGCAACTTTTTCTCGGAGGAAATGTATTTAATTGGGATATGTTTTTCCTTTGAATTCATTACTAGATTGTTTGAAATATTGATGGCGTTGGTGTTGTCACAATAGATAGGCATGGGTTGATTTGTTTCTATGTTGACATCTTTCAGGGCTTCCTTCATCCACAATATTTGTGTACAAAAATATGCAACAACTATGTATTGGGCTTCAGTTGTGGAAAGAGATATAGATGATTGTTTTTTTTTTAGCCAAGATACAAGACAATTTTCCCATGAAGAATGTATTTTCGCTAGTACTTTTTCGGTCATCTATGCTTCCAGCCCAATCAGCATCAGAGTATGTTGTCAAAGTAAGAGTTGTGCTTTTGGGATACCACAGACCAAATTAAAAGAACCTTTCAAATATTTGAGGATTCCTTTTACATCCATCAAATGGGATTCCTTAGGAGATGACTAAATTCTTGCCACCATTCCTACTTCTTGCATAATATCAGGTCATGAAGCAATTACATAATGAAGAGATTATTAGGTCCCTATATTACCAGTATAGTCCCTTATTGTTGTTAGTGTAACCCCCTTATTGTTATTGTTGTACCCCTGTAACCCCAATATTTTTATTATTGTGCCCTTACATTATTATTGTTAGGTCGGTTAGGATTATATTGTGATCCCATGGACTCCTATATATAGAAGGAGGTTTTGTCATTTGTATCATCCAAGAATTGTTCATTTATGTAATGTATTGGAGGTTCACCCTTGAAGTGGCTGATTTACAAGGCGTTGATCTCTCTTTTCTTCTATTTTTCCAGCTGTTTTCATAATATTTGGTATTAAAGCTTTAGATTCTAGGGTTTCGTTGCTGCAAAAAGGTCATCGTGGAATTTTTGCTATAACGTTTTTTATACGAAGGTTCAGAACCTAAAATTTTTATAGAACGAAGCCGAAATCCTGAGGAACGTCATGTACAAATTTCAAATCTTGGTCTGCAATATTTACGGAGATATGATCTATGGAAGTTAGGGTTTTTTTCAGGCTCCCGAATTTCACCTAAAACGGGTCATCGTGGAAGTTTTGATATAAATTTTTTTCTACTAAGTTTCAGAAGCTAAAATTTTTACAGAGAGAAGTTGAAATCATGAGGAATGTCATGTAAAAATTTCAGCTCTTGGTTCGCAATATTTTCGGAGATATGATATGTGTAAATTAGGGTTTTTTTAGGATCCTGAATTTTATCTCAAAGAGGTCACCATGGGAAAATCGTCATAACTCTCTCTCTCTCTCTGAGCATCGAATTGGAATTCTGTAAAAATTGTCTGCAAGTACACGAACTTATTTCCTTGAGTATTAATTTCTGAGTCAAAGGAGGAAACAGTGACATGTGGCACACCGTACAAGTTCTCTCTACTAAACCATTTCATAATTAGGTCATTGTGGGAGATTGGGCATAAATTTGACTTGAATCAAGTCAGACATGTGGAATTTAAAAGAAGCTTCAGAGGGCTACTAAAGGGCCAAATTTTAGATATTGAAGATTTTCAATTACAGAGATAATTCAGTTTCATTATCGAGCACCTTAAAATCAAGAAAAATGTGTGTATTTTTTTTTCGAATTGCATAAGTCTTGTGTGAAAAATCAGTTTGAATTGATTCCAAGGGAATATTGTAGAATATCTATAAGTATTAGGTTCTAAATTTCCCCCTAAAAATAGTTCAACACCCATTAAGCCTTTAGAAGGCTCTACTATGACTCATGAAGATGAAGATCTGCAACATGACATGTTAAAATTACAAGAGCAAGTGCACCGAATTTCCCTCTTGCAAAGAGCAACAAAAAATGAAATGGAAGTAATTAAGGGAATTTTGAGGTATAAAATGGGCCTTCTAAGGAAATTATAAAATAATATTTGATTACTTCATCAAATTTTAGAGGGAAAAAATAAAAAACTACTTTTTCAACTTGTATTTTGATCTTATCTCCCTAAGGTTTTACTCAAATTTCGAGTGAGAATACTCGTTGGATGAAAAATTTAATTCCTCATCCAAGTAGTACCCATGTTGCATGCTTTTGATGGAATTTTCTACGCGAAAAATGAGGAATACATGAAATACATGATTACAATCATGTTTTTCATGTATTTCTCATTTTTCGTGTAGAAAATTCCATTAAAAGTATGCAACATGGGTACTCCTTGGATGAGGAATTAAATTTTGCATCCAATGAGTAGTCCCGCTCAAAATTTGAGCAAACCCTTAGGGAGATAAGTTGAAAAAGTAGTTTTATTATTTTATTATTTTTTAATAATTTTACTCCAAAAATGGTGAATCACCCCCCATGGTTGGCATCATCCTATTAATTCCTATTGGTTATTGTAGAGTTTATTTTGGTTGTACATTTTTCTTAGGAGGCCCATTTTAGACCTCAAAATTCCCCTAATGTTTGAAGAAAGGTGGGGAAGATAAGATGGATGGTTTCAAGAAAGGCATGGAAGCTAAGATGGATGGCATGGAAGCTGGCATGGAAGCTAAGATGGATTACATGGAAGAATAAATGAAAGAAAACATGGAAAACATGAAGAATGATCTAAAAGCAGACATAGAAGGTTTGACAAAGTTGATACAAGAAATGTTTCCTAATGGTGATCCAAAATAAATGTTAATCATGATTTTATAAACTCTAATTTTAGATGGAAGAACCACCATATTCCAAAGATGGATATGAGGAAGTTTGATGGCAAGGATCCCGTAACATGGATACTATAGATGGAGCAATATTTTGATTTCAATAATGTGCAAAACACACAAAAGGTACGCATTGCAACTTTACATTTAGAACAAAATACATTTGTATGGTATCGATGGCTTTGCTCCCGTAAAAAAATTGTCACTTGGTCAATTTTTACGGAGGAAATGATAGCACATTATGAGGATACAAAGAGCAACACCTTCTTTAGCCAATCGATAAATCTCAAACAAAAGGGTTTAGTGGGGCAGCACATTGAGGACTTCCAAAAATTGAATATAAGGGTAACTGATATTCCAGAGGAACACAGGATTGATCTCTTCATAAGTAATTTAAAGGATAACATCCAACATGAAGTTCGCATTTTGGAACTTGATTCATCGGAGAAGGCATTCAGGTTGGCAAGAAAAATTGAATGTAAAATTATGGCGACAAGGAAGCCTACCACTCACTTCTATAAAGAAGGAAGTGTTGCTACGCCTAGATTTCCACAACCTACAAGGTTGACACCACAAAAATTGGAAGAAAAAGGAGCAAAAGGGCTTTGCTATAGTTGTGATAGCAAATACACTAAAGGTCATAAGTGTGCTGAGAAGAAATTATTTTACATAGATTGTGAAGAGGAAGAAGAAAATGAACAAGAAGAGGATATACACCAAAAACCAGCCCTAGAAGAGGAAGAAATGAGTCCGACCATATCGTGTAATGCATTGGCAGGAATTACCACTCCTCAAACTCTCAAGATAGAAGGACATATCAAGAAGAAAAAGGTAACAATGTTGATTGATTCAGGTAGCACCCATAATTTTATTCATTGTAAGGTAGCCAAGGAATTAAATTGTTTCCTATACCCAACACCAGAATGTCAAGTGATGGTTGCAAATGGAGGAACTATAAATTTCTCTGGAAAATGCCATAATATCAAACTAACCATGGGGGAATATGTGTTGACTAGTCCAATGCTTTCCATTCCTATGGGAGGTGCTGATGTTGTACTAGGAGTACAATGGTTACAATCTTTGGGGACGGTAGCTTTTAATTTTCAAGAACTTTTCTTGAAATTTTTTTCAGAAGGAAAGCAAGTCGAATTACGGGGTATTGCGGGGAAGCCAGGAAGGATAATAAGCTCTAATGTCATGACAAAGCTTCTAAAGAAAGAACAGCGAGGGGTAATTTCACAATTATACTCACTAGAAGTTCCAACATCAAAATCATGTATTTCTGCAGATCTCCAACAAGTCTTGGACAATCATTCCAAGGCATTTGAAACTCCCAAAGGACTCCCATCTATTCGTGATCATGATCATGCTATTCATTTGATTCCAGGAAGTGTTCCTCCAAACATCAGGCCTTATAGATATCCTTACTTCCAAAAGAGCGAAATTGAACGTATGATTGCAGAAATGTTAGAGGCGGGTAGAATTCAACCTAGTCAAAGTTCTTTCTCTGCTCCTGTAGTATTGGTACACAAGAAGGATGGATCATGGCGAATGTGTCTGGATTATAGGGAGCTCAATAAGCTCACCATTAAAGACAAATTTCCCATTCCTGTGATTGATGAATTATTCGATGAATTACATGGAGCAATTTATTTTACCAAGTTGGATCTTCGTTCAGGATATCATCAAATTAGAATGAAGACTGAAGATATTCCAAAAACAACATTTCGAACTCATGAGGATCATTATGAATTTTTGGTCATGCCTTTTGGCCTTACCAATGCACCTTCTACATTTCAAGGGTTGATGAATTCCATTTTCAAACCCTTCCTTAGAAAATTTGTGCTAGTATTTTTTGATGATATACTAATCTACAGCAGGTCTTGGAAGGATCATGTTGAACATGTTGACAGGGTGCTCAAACTATTGCAGGATAAACAATTATATGCAAAAAAATCCAAATGTTTCTTTGGAGTACAAGAGGTGGAATATCTGGGTCATATTGTATCTCACGAGGGTGTTAAGGTAGACCCTAACAAAATTAAATCCATTAAGGAATGGGAAGTCCCCACAACCATAAAGAAATTTTGAGGATTTCTCTGGTTAACAGGGTATTATCGCAAGTTTGTTAAGAATTATCGGAGAATAGAAACACCTCTAACAACATTATTGAAGAAAGATGCATTTTCATGGACTCCTGAAGCAACTAAGGCCTTTGAACATCTTAAAGAGGCAATGTGCCTTGCACCGGTCTTAGCTACGCCAAACTTCACAAAAACCTTTATTGTGGAATGTGATGCCTCAGGAAATGGAATTGGTGTTGTTTCAATGTAATAAGGAAGACCCATTTCTTTTGAAAGTCGTCTAATCAAAGGAAAGTATTTACAGAAAGTTATTTATGAGAAGGAAATTTTGGCAATACTACATGCACTAAAGAAATGACGACCTTACCTAATGGGAAGACACTTCAAGGTAAAAACTGATCATGATAGTCTTAAGCACTTTTTGGAATAAATACTATCTTCAGAAGAGCATAAAAAATGGGTCACAAAGATGTTGGGTTATGACTTTGAAATCATCTACAAAAAAAGGGAAGCTAAATGTTGTTGCAGATGCACTCTCAAGAAAGGATGAAGAGGTGGAAGCATTTCTTTGTGCCACTTCTATTATCCAACCAGATTGGATAACCAGAGCAAGGGATGAATGGAAGAAGAACCAATAAGTGTGGACACTCATTCAAAAGTTGTAGCAAGATCCTAGTACATTTGATACATTTAGTTGGAAAAATGATTCCTTATGGTACAAAGATCGCTTATATATTTGTAAGAATTCAACAAAACAAAGATTCTTTTGCAGATTTTTCTCCTTTAGGAGGACACTCGGGATTTTAAAAACTTACACGGGGTGAAGAAAAAGAATTTTTTTGGGATGGCCTTAAATAAATGACCAAAATTTTGTAGCGGAATGTTTGGTTTTCCAGCAAAATAAAGTTGAGACAATTAATACCCCGAGTCTTCTACAACCTTTATCCATTCCAAGTCAACATTGGGAGTAGATTTCAATGGATTTTATCATAGGTTTACCTAAGTCCGAAGGAAAGAGTGTCAGCATGGTGGACGGTTGATAGACTTACCAAGTATGCACACTTTTGTGCATTATCTCATTCATTTAAAGTAAGTACGGTTGCTACTGCATTTATGGAAACAATTCAAAAGCTACATGGAAACCCAAAGGTTATTGTAAGTGACAGAGATCCCATTTTTACTGGAAATTTTTGGACGGAATTATTTTCTTGTTTGGGTACTCAACTAGCTCATACCTCATCTTATCATCCTCAATCCAATGGTCAAGCTGAGATAGTGAATAAATGTTTGGAAGGATATCTTCTTTTTTTGTATCTGACAAGCAAACACAATGGGTCAAGTGGTTACCTCTCGCTGAATTTTGGTATAACACTTCCTTCCATACTGCAGCAAAAATGAACCCATTTATGGCACTTTATGGATATCATCCACCGTCCATCACATCATCTTTAAAAGAAAATTCTAAGGTTCAAGCAGTGGAAGATCACATCTAGCATCAACAAGAATTTGTCCAACTCTTAAAGGATAACCAAAATTTGGCACAAAATCAAATGAAACAACAGGAAGATCAACATCGCATCGAGGGAAGTTTTGATGTAGGAGATTGGGTATTTTTCACGAATAAAATAATACAACTAATAAATCCGCTTGAAAATATAACTTAAATTTGTATTTGAGGGGAGATATCTTGAATATAAATGATGAACTATATTCAACAAGTCGCTAAAAACAATCACATCCTAAATTCCCATTCACAATTTGCCTCAAACCCTGATATAAGGCATAAGTTGTAGCAATGCTGTTGGAAGTGTGACATAAACCCCAAGCATACCTATGTTCTTCTTGATTCTAAGGGAAAAAAATTACATCACCCCCACCCCTCGGCTCGTGCCACCCCTAGGCTTCCTTTTGTTGCTCTGTCGAAGCTTAAGAATAAATGTTTCTACTCTAAGAGACACTGATCAAATTCCTCCTCAAATAATCTTACTTTCCAACTCTCATTGAGATATATTTATCCCTTATGGCCCACTTTGGATAAAAAAATATAATCCATTGTAATTCCTCCCCATCTAACTTATGATCCTCAACATTTTTTTTCTTATTATGAAAAGATTCTCTAAGAAGCCCTATTGTTTATCTCACCATCATGATGACATCGAACATTTCATCTTGAAAAATAGCCCGATTTCTCGTCAGCCAAATTTTCCAACGTACATATTTATGTAGTACTTCCCATATTCTCCTCATTAATTTTTTCCCCACAGAAGAGCCATTGTAACATTTTCCCCATTTTCCCAAATGTTGATAAAATATCACTTCCTAGACTTAAAGCATGAAAGAGCATTCTAAGAAGAGATGATATATATTTTTAGCAGTGTGCTTGCACAAGGTGCACCAAGGAGGTCCAGTAATTCCCCTTTTCAATAAATTCTCAGTTGTTAGGATCTTCCTATGAGCTAATTTCTAGTAAACGATATTAATTTTTGGGAGGCAATCTAAGCTCCAAAAAAGGCCCAAAGCTGAGAAGAGAGAGGTTTAATATTAGGGAAGATAAAAGATTGATAACCCCTTTTAACATAGTACAAATCACCCGGTCAACCCCAAGACTATGCTAAAGTAATCCAAGTCCTTTAAATCAAGTATTATCTTGATTGTTTATATTGATTATTTCCTTATGAGTCTCTTGCCTTGCTTGGTTGTTCTTTTCTTCCATAGCCTCCTAGTGAGGATTGCAGGTACATAATGGAGACTGCCAAGGTGTGGCAATCATTGGAAATGCCAGAAGAACAATGTGACAAGAAGACTCGTGATAGGCTTTGTACTGAGAGGGAGTAGACAAGAACAACATGATTGAAGCACATTTCCATGAAGGTGGCTATAAGTTTTGAAAACCGATATTGATCTAGATATGCCAAAGATGATCATGTGATTTTTCTAGTATGTAGAGGGCTTTTGTGTAAGAGGGAGTTTCTTTGGAGGTATGAGCTCGGCAATATCTTTGGCACAATGGAATGTGAGTCCAACAACATATCCCTAATGAATGATTTGAAAAAGATGCAAGACTTTGATGTTAACTTGGTTGATTCTCTCATTAGTTCATTGATATATCTGATGATGTTTGTTTCTACTAAAATTTATTGGTATCTACTGGATTCGATTATGGACTATTGGTGTAATCCAGACTTATATAGGAATGCAACAGAATAAATATATAAACATAAATACAAAAATTTAGTAGAAATAAAACTTCATTTCATTAATATCAAAGAACTGAAATTTGCTTACATTCAGAACCTAACATTTTTGCAGAACGAAGCCGAAATCCTGAGGAACATCATGTACAAATTTCAAATCTTGGTCCACAATATTTACGGAGATATGATCTGTGGAAGTTATGGTTTTTTTCAGGCTCCCGAATTTCACCTAAAACGTGTCATCATGGAAGTTTCGCTATAAAAAATTTTCTACTAAGTTTCAAAAGCTGAAATTTTTATAGAGCGAAACCAAAATCCTGAGGAATGTCATGTAAAAATTTTAGATCTTGGTTCGCAATATTTTTGGAGATATGATATGTGGAAATTAGGGTTTTTTTAGGATCCCGAATTTCAACTCAAAGAGGTGGCTGTGGCAAAATCGTCATAACTCTCTCTCTCTCTGAGCATCGGATTGGAATTCTATAAAAATTGTATACAATTACATGGACTGTAGTTTCCTAAGCATCAATTTCAGAGCTGAAGGAGGAAACAGTGACATGTGACACACAGTACAACTTCTCTCTACTAAACCATTTCATAATTATGTCATTGTGGGAGATTGGGCATAAATTTGTCTTGAAGAATCCAAATCAAGTCAGACCTGTGGCATTTGAAAGAAGCTTCAGAGGGCTACTATAGGGCTGAATTTTAGATATTGAAGATCTGCAATTACAGATATAATTTAGTTTCATTATCAAGCTCCTTAAAAGCAAGAAAAATGTGTGTATTTTTTTTTTCGAATTGCATAAGTCTTGTGTGAAAAATTAGTTTGAATTGATTCCAAGGGCATATTGTAAAATAGGTATCAGTATTGGGTTCTAAAATCCCCCCCAAAAATAATTCAACACCCATTAAGCCTTTATAAGGCTCTACTATGAGTCATGAAGATGAAGAACTGCAACATGACATGTTAAAATTACAAGAGCAAGTGCACCAAATTTCCCTCTCGCAAAGAGCAACAAAAAATGAATGGAAGTCATTAGGGGAATTTTGAGGTTTAAATTGGGCCTTCTAAGGAAATTATAAAATAATAGTGGAAATAATAAAATAATATTGGATTACGTCATCAAATTTTAGAGGGAAAAAATAAAAAACTACTTTTTCAACTTGTATTTTGAGCTCATCTCCCTAAGGTTTTACTCAAATTTTGAGTGAGAATACTCGTTGGATGCAAAATTTAATTCCTCATCCAAGTAGTACTTATGTTGCATACTTTCGATGGAATTTTCTACATGAAAAATGAGAAATACATGAAAAACATTATTAAAATCACGTTTTTCATATATTTCTCAATTTTCGTGTAGAAAAGTCCATCAAAAGTATGCAACATGGGTACTCCTTGGATGAGGAATTAAATTTTTCATCCAATGAGTACTCCCGCTCAAAATTTGAGCAAACCCTTAGGGAGATAAGTTGAAAATACAAGTTGAAAAATTAGTTTTATTATTTTATTATTTTTTAATATTTTTACTCCAAAAATGGTGAATCACCCCCCATGGTTGGCATTATCATCTTGAATCCTATTGGTTATTATAAAGTTTATGTTGGTTGTACATTTTTCTTAGGAGGCCTATTTTAGACCTCAAAATTCCCCTAATGTTTGAAGAAAGGCGTGGAAGCTAAGATGGATGGTTTGAAGAAAGGCATGGAAGCTAAGATGGATGGCATGGAAGCTGGCATGGAAGCTGAGATGGATTACATGGAAGAAAAAATGAAAGACAACATGGAAAACATGAAGAATGATCTAAAAGAAGACTTAGAAGTTTTGACAAAGTTGATACAATAAATGTTTCCTATGGCGATACAAAATAAATGTTAATCGTGATTTTATAAACTCTAATGTTGGATGGAAGAACCACCATATTCCAAAGATGGATATGAGGAAGTTTGATGGCAAGGATCTCGTAACATGGATACTATAGATGGAGCAATATTTTGATCTCATTAATGTGAAAAACACACAAAAGCTATGCATTGCAACTTTACATTTAGAACAAAATACATTTGTATGGTATCAACGGCTTTGCTCCCGTAAAAAATTTCTCACTTGGTCAATTTTTACGGAGGAAATGATAGCACATTATGAGGATACAAAGAGCAACACCTTCTTTAGCCAATTGATAAATCTCAAACAAAAGGTTTCAGTGGTGGAGCACATTGAGGACTTCCAAAAATTGAATATAAGGGTATCTGATATTCCAGAGGAACACAGGATTGATGTCTTCATAGGGACTTTAAAGGATAACATCCAACATGAAGTTTGCATTTGGGAACCTGATTCATTGGAGAAGGCATTCAGATTGAAAAGAAAAATTGAATGTAAAATTATGGCGAAAAATAATCTTACCACTCACATCTATAAATATGGAAGTGTTTCTACTCCTAGACTTCCACAACCTACAAGGTTGACACCACAAAAATTGGAAGAAAAAAGAGAAAAAGGGTTTTGCTACAATTGTGATAGAAAATACACTAAAGGTCATAAGTGTGCTGAGAAGAAATTATTTTACATAGATTGTGAAGAGGAGGAAGAAAATGAACAAGGAACTTTAAAAGAAGAGGATATACACCAGGAACCAACCCTAGAAGAAGAAGAAATGAGTCTCACCATATCGTGTAATGAATTGGCAGGTATTACCACTCCTCAAAATCTCAAGATAGAAGGACATATCAAGAAGAAAAAGGTAACAATGTTGATTGATTCGAGTAGTACCCATAATTTTATTCATTTTAAGGTAGCCAAGGAATTGAATTGTTTCCTATACCCAGCACCATAATGTCAAGTGATGGTTGCAAATGGAGGAACTATAAATTGCTCTGGAAAATATCATAATATCAAGCTAACCATGGGGGAATATGTATTTAATAGTCCAATGCTTTCCATTCCAATGGGAGTTTCCAATGTTGTACTAGGAGTAAAATGGTTACAATCTTTAGGGATGGTAGCTTTTAATTTTCAAGAACTTTTCTTGAATTTTTTTTTAATAGGAAAGGAAGTCAAATTACGAGGTATCATAGGGAAGCCAGGAAAGATAATAAGCTCTAATTTCATGACAAAGCTTCTGAATAACGAACAACGAGGTGTAATTGCACAATTATGCTCACTAGAAGTTCCAACATCAAAATCATATATTTTTCCATGTCTCCAAAAAGTCTTAGAAAATCATTCCAAGGTGTTACTCCCAAAGCAATCCCACCTATTCGTGATCATGATCATGCTATTCATTTGATTCTAGGAATTGTTCCTCCAAACATCAAGCCTTACAGATATCCTTATGTCCAAAAGAGCGAAATTGAACATATGATTGCAGAAATGTTAGAGGTTGGTATAATTCAACCTAGTCAAAGTACTTTCTCTGCTCCAGTAATATTGGTGTACAAGAAGGATGGATCATGGCACATGTGTCTGGATTAAAGGGAGCTCAATAAGCTCACTATTAAAGATAAATTTCCCATTCCTGTGATTGATGAATTATTAGATGAATTACATGGAGCAATTTATTTTACCAAGTTGGATCTTCGTTTAGGATATCATCAAATTAGAATGAAGATGGAAGATATTCCGAAAACAACATTTCAAACTCATGAGGGTCATTATGAATTTTTGGTCATGCCTTTTGGCCTTACCAATGCACCTTCTACATTTCAAGGGTTGATGAATTCCATTTTCAAACCCTTCCTTAGAAAATTTGTGCTAGTATTTTTTGATGATATGCTAATCTACAGCAAGTCTTGGAAGGATCATGTTGAACATGTTGACAGGGTGCTCAAACTATTGCAGGAGAAACAATTATATGCAAAAAAATCCAAATGTTTCTTTGGAGTACAAGAGGTGGAATATCTGGGTCATATTGTATCTCACGAGGGTGTTAAAGTAGACCCTAACAAAATTAAAGCCATTAAGGAATGGGAAGTCCCCACAACCATAAAGAAGTTGCGAGGATTTCTCGGGTTAACAGGGTATTATCGCAAGTTTGTTAAGAATTATGGGAGAATAGCAGCACCTCTAACAACATTATTGAAGAAAGATGCATTTTCATGGACTCCTGAAGCAACTAAGTCCTTTGAACATCTTAAAGAGGTAATGTGCCTAGAACCGGTCTTAGTTATGCCAGACTTCACAAAAACATTTATTGTGGAATGTGATGCCTCGGGAAATGGAATTGGTGTTGTTTCAATGCAAGAAGGAAGACCTGTTTCTTTTGAAATTCGTCCAATCAAAGGAAACTATTTACAGAAAGCTATTTATGAGAAGGAAATTTTGGCAATACTACATGCACTAAAGAAATGATGACCTTACTTAATGGGAAGACACTTCAAGGTAAAAATTGATCATGATAGTCTTAAACACTTTTTGGAACAAATACTATCTTCAGAAGAGCATAAAAAATGGGTCACAAAGATGTTGGGTTATGACTTTGAAATCATCTACAAAAAAGGGAAGCTAAATGTTGTTGCAGATGCACTCTCAAGAAAGGATGAAGAGGTGGAAGCATTTATTTGTGCCATTTCTATTATCCAACTAGATTGGATAGCTGAAACAAGGGATGAATGGAAGAAGGACCAATAAGTGTGGACACTCATTCAAAAGTTGCAGCAATATCCTAGTACATCTGATACATTTAGTTGGAAAAATGATTCCTTATGGTACAAATATCACTTATATATTTGTAAGAATTCCCAACTAAAACAAAATATTCTTTTAGAATTGCACATTTCTCCTTTAGGAGGACACTCAAGATTTTTAAAAACTTACCACAAGGTGAAGAAAGAATATTTTGGGATGGCCTTAAATCTGATATTCAAAAGTTTGTGGCAGAATGTTTGGTTTGCCAGCAAAATAAAGTTGAGACAATTAAGACCCTGGGTCTTCTACAACCTTTATCTATTCCAAGTCAATGTTGGGAGTAGATTTCAATGGATTTTATCACAGGTTTACCTAAGTCCAAAGGAAAGAGTGTCATCACGGTGGTAGTTGATAGACTTACCAAGTATGCACACTTTTGTGCATTATCTCAGCCATTTAAAGCAAGTATGGTTGCTACTGCATTTATGGAAACAATTCAAAAGCAACATGGAAACCCAAAGATTATTGTAAGTGATAGAGATCCCATTTTTACCGGAAATTTTTGGATGGAATTATTTTCTTGTTTGGGTACTCAACTAGCTCATACCTCATCTTATCATCCTCAATCCAATGGTGAAACTGAGATAGTGAATAAATGTTTGGAAGGATATCTTCTTCTTTTTTGTATCTGATAAGCAAACACAATGGGTCAAGTGGTTACCTCTCGCTGAATATTGGTATAACACTTCCTTCCATACTGCAGCAAAAATGAACCTATTTATGGTTCTTTATGGATATCATCCACCGTCCATCACATCATATTTAAAAGAAAATTCTAAGGTTCAAGTAGTGGAAGATCACATCGAGCATCAACAAGAAGTTCTCCAACTCTTAAAGGATAACCTAAATTTGGCACAAAATCGAATGAAACAACATGCAGATCAACATTGTAGCAAGAGAAGTTTTGATGTAGGAGACTGGGTATTTTTATGGCTACAACCATACAAACAAATGTCCCTCAAGCAAGCTAACAATGATAATAAATTATCGCCAAAGTACCTTGGTCCTTACAAGGTTTTGCTAAAGATTAGTACTATAGCATACAAATTGGAGCTTCATGCTTCTTCGCGAGTGCATCCAGTTTTCCATGTTTCATCCTTAAAGAAGGTTATAGGTGACAAACTTCCAGTTCAAACAATATTGCCAGAACTTGATGAGGAAGGAAAAATCATATTGGAACCTGAAGGAGTCACAAAAACAAGAACTCGACAGCTATGAAATTGATCAATTTCAGAGTATCTCATCAAGTGGAAGAACTTACCCACTGAAGATTCTACATGAGAGGATGAGAATTTTATACGGAAGCATCTAGAGCTACTCAAGTGTTGAGGACAACACTTTTTTGGAGGAGAGGGGTATGTTAGGTCCCTATATTACTAGTATAGTCCCTTATTGTCGTTAGTGTGACCCCCTTATTGTTATTGTTGTACCTCTGTAACCCCAATATTGTTATTATTGTGCACTTACATTATTATTTTTAGGCCAGATAGTATTATATTGTGATCCCATGGACTCATTAATATATAGAAGGAGGTTTTGTCATTTGTATCATCCAAGAATTTTTCATTTATGTAATGTATTGGAGGTTTCCCCCTCGAAGTGGCTGATTTCTAAGGCGTTGATCTCTCTTTTCTTCTATTTTTGGAGCTGGTTTCATAACAGAGCTCCAATTATTGATCTGTAAAGAGTTGCGTCTATTGAATAGGATTCATCATCTTTTCTTAATTTGCAGTCTGTAGTCATTGGTGTGCTCACAATAGCACATTCTTCCATCCCATATCTCTTAAGCATGTATATAAGATATTTTTCTTGGGATATGAACATGCATGCTTTATTTTGAATTACTTGAAGTCCAATGAAGTAAGATAATTCACCAATCATAGACATCTCAAATTCATTAGACATATCTTGAGCATATTTGTGACTCATCTCATCGTTATTGATGGCAAAAATTAGATCATCAGTATATACAAGTGTGATTAGAAGTCTATCTTTGTTTATCTTCATGTAGAGATTGCTTCCAACCACTCCCTTTTTGAAACCTTTTTTGTTGTAGCTAATGATCTAATATTGTGTAACAAGCTCTAGGAGTTTGTTTTAATCCATATAATTCTTTTTTTAATTTACAAACAAAATATTTTCCTTCTGCTAGATTGAAACCTTCCGATTGCTCCATGTAAACTTCTTCCTTTAGGTCACCATTTAGAAATGTTGATTTTATGTCCATTTGATCAACTTTGAAACCTTTTGAGCAATAAAATTCCAAGAACATTATTATAGCTTCCAATCGAGCTATAGGGACAAAATTTTCTTCAAAATAAACTCCTTCAACTTGTGAGTATCCTTTACGTACAAACCTTTCTTTATTTCTAACGGTCATCCATCTTCATTCATTTTGTTTTTGAACACCCACTTGGTTCGAATAATATTTTTATCCTTTGCATGAGGTACCAGTTCCCATGTTTCATTCTTTTCGATTTGATACATTTCTTCTTCCATAGCTTTTATCCAATGAGAATCCTTACTAGCTTGGGAAAAAATTTTGGTTCTATCATCGATAGTAGGGAAACATCACCCTCTATTAATGTATTTGTCATGCTTCTTTGGGTTTGTATTCCATCATCTACATCACCAATTATATGTTCTTCCAGATGATGTTTTTTAACAGATTTTACTTTTGATGGATTTTGAGTTGGTTGTTTTTTACTTTCCCGATCATTTTCTTCCTTTGTAGAATCTTCTTCAGATTCTCCAAGAATAGGGTCTTCTTCAAGGATTTAAATTTCCTTTTCTGGAAGTTCCTCATCAATATTTACATCAATAATTTATACCACCTTCCATCATCGATTATTGTAGCATTTGTATGATTTTCTCCTTGTGGAATATCCAATAAATATTCCTTCATCAACTCGAGAATTGAACTTTCCTAGTGAGTTATCATTAATCTTCATAAAGCATTTACTTCCAACAATTCTAATATATTTTACTGAAGCGGGTCTTCCTTTCCATAATTCATATGGATTCTTATTTTTATTTGTTCGAAGTTGAGCTCTATTCAAGGTATACATTGCTGCTCCAACTGTTTCTTTCCAAAATTTGGCCTGCAAATCAGTTGCAAGCAGCATTGTTCTTTCCATCTCTTGCACAGTTTTGTTCCTTCTTTCAACTACTCCATTTTGTTGAGGAGTTATAGCAATAGAAATTTTTCTTTTTATTCCATGTATTTCACATAATTCATTAAATTATTTTGAAGTAAACTCTCCACCTTTGTATGTTGTAAGACACTTGATTTTTTATTCTTTTTCATTTTCTACGAGAGCTTTGAAATTCATACAACATTCAAGTGCTTCTAATTTAATTTTTATAAAAAATACACACATCATTCTAGTATAATAATATATAAATAGAGAAAAGTACATTTCACCTTGTAGAGTTGGAGTTATGGTTGGTCGACATAAATCTGCATGTATGATCTTCAGAGGCTTTGATGTAGAGTATTTTTTGGTCTTGAAGTAGGTCCTAGTTTGTTTTCCATGTTGACATGGGCCACAAACAACTTGTTCAGGTTTTAAATTTTTTGGAATGTCTCTTACTGCATTTGTTTTGTTGATTTTAAACAAATTGTCAAAATTTATACGTCCCAATCGCTTGCGCCATAACCAACTTTCATCAATTTGACTCATGTAGCATTTTTCTTCTTGAATTTTACTCAAGATATATAATTTATCTGGTGTTCTTACTCCTTTTCCCACAAGTTCTCCTGAAGAAGATTTTCTTATCTCACAATCTTTAGTACTGAAAATAACATTATCTCCTTGGTCACAAATTTGGCTAATGCTTAGAAGATTGTGCTTGAGCCCTTCACTAGTAGTGTGTTTTGTGTTTTGTGTTTTTCTTTTTCCATTAACAAGAGTCAATGTCCCTTTACCAACAAGGCTTAGCAGATCCACTTCCAAAAGATATATTTCCATCCTTTTTATTTAATGAGATAAACTTCTTTTGGTCACCTGTCATGTGTCTTGAACATCCACTATCTACAAACCATTGATGTTCATCATTTTGTGCACATAAAGCTAGACAACATTTATGTATAGTGGGTTCCCATTTTTCCAACATTTTCTTCTTTGAAATAAGTGAAAAATTTTGTGTATCATGACGAAAATTATTGCATTCGAAACATTATAGACTATACTTATACAAAGGATCAAATGAATTATAGATCTTGATTTGACCTTGTTCTTTTGAAACAAACAACTTATTTTGATAATTAGTCTTATATCTTCTTGAGCTATTATCCTTATAAGACTTGCAATGCTTAGCTTGATCACCAAAATTTTTACAGTAGAAACAATAACCAAGAAATATAGTTTGATGCATGTTTGGATAGCCTTGGCTTGATGAACTATTCCTTCTTGGAGATAGCTTCCTTTCATTCCTTGGATTGTTGTAGGTGGATCTTTGATCTAGGTTGAACAACTTCTCTTCTTTTGGATAATTGCAAAGGATGTCAGCATAGTTTTTTTGAATTTTTCCATTGGTGTTCCCTTTTGAATTTGATGATTCAACTTTGAAACCAAGTCATGTATTATCATGTTGAGTTCTTTGAGTATTAAGGATGATATCAAGAGTTTGAGAACTTTTCAAATTCTTTTTAACCTGATTCGATTCTTTCTTTAGTGAGACAATTATGGCTTCAAGTTTCTCACACATTTCTTCTCTTTCTTTTAGTTTGTTGTTCAAAATCTCTTCTTTCCTTTTTGCTTCTTCCTTTTCAATTTTGAGAGAAATCACCTTCTTCCTTAGTTTTTCATTTTATTCAACAACACTAATTAGTAATTCATCCATATTTCCTTCTTCTTCTCCTTTGGATTCATCATAATTTGTAAATGCCATGAATAATACTTCAGTACTTCCAGCATATTCATCTTCTTCATCAGAATCATCACTATCCCTTTTGAGAAGGAAGGAAATTTTAGTTGAAATTTTCTTTAACATCTTGAATTCATCTTCATCAGAATCATCTTGTTTAGAGAAGAAATTCTTTTTATTTGACCCTTTCTTCTTGAATATATTCCTTTTGTATTCGTCTTCATCATCATTGTCATGCTTGCAATGACATTTTGCAGCATAATTTCCTATTCTACCACACTTAAAACAAATGAGAGGATACTTACCTTTTAGTTTGGATTCTTTCCTTAGTTTATTCACAAATTGTGCTAGTTATGTTTCAGTATCAGAATCGTCATCACTACAATTACAAATTTCCCCCTTTTTGATGTTTTTGAGGCCTTGAACACAACTTCCTTAGGGTTTGAGATTCCTTTTCTCATTTCATATGCAATGAGAATCCCATGAATTTTTTCCATTGTTAGGGTATCCAAGCCCTTTATTTATTTTATGGCACTAACTTTGGAATCAAAACATTCTGGAAGTGATCTCAAAACCTTTTGGACAATTGTACGTTATTTAATGTTTTCACCTAGACCCTTGAATGAGTTGACAAATCCATCCACCCGGAGAAAATAAGTTGCAATCTCTTCCTCGTCATTCATTCTAAGACTCTCAAATTGTCTTCTAAAATTTTGAAGTTTTTCCTTCTTGACCTTGGTGTCTCCATCATAAATTGCAACAATTTTTTCCCACGTTTACTTAGCAGATTCAAAATTCATAACTTTTGTAAATTCTAAATCTTAAATTCCACTTGTTATGGAATTTAGGGCTTTGGAATTTTCTATATAAACTTTTCTTCCATCCTAATCTATTGGTGGGGAAGGTGGAACTTTTAACCATCTAAGACTGATTTCCATACTTCTGGTCCAAGAGACATCAAATAAAATTTCAACCTTTAATCAATAATACATCGTCCAATAAGTTTTTGAGTGTGTGCACGTGACAAGTAGAGTTTTGAGAAAACTAATCAACAATTGTGTTGGAGTTGTCGAAAAAATGTAGTTGTCGTCATCCTTTTTCTAAGGCAAAAAGAAGAAGCAATTTAAGGTTGTATAATTCTACATAGTTGTTTGTACCAGGCCCCAATACACATTTTATCTTAAAATGATGATCATGATTTAAAAATAAGACTACCCCTCCAATGCATCTATCGTTTTTTGATGAGCCATAAAAATACCCAAGGCATGGAATGATCATAATGTTCAACCACAATTGTTCTATTTCTGGATTTGGGTTCTTCATAAGGTAAAATGTTATATATCTCCATTACTTGTGCCCCCATCTTTGAATAGATTACTTTATCTTGAAAAATTATACGATTTATTCCTAACCATATGCCCCAACATATAAAAGAGAGATGAGTTTTACATTTAATAATATTTCTCATTTTAAAAAAAACATATATTGTTTTTTCTATTTATATTTACTCATCAAATTTATATTTAGAATCTTCCATATTTATTTTTATAATAATATATCAAATTTTAAATTAAATATATTGTTTACCATGTGAGTCGGTAATTAGTTGAAGTAATTTGGATGAGGCCCGAGATCAAGCTAAACCACTGCCACTATAACACCGAGAGTAATTTATGACTTAGCACAAGCAAATATTGGTCTTACACTTTTTGTGGGATTCTAGATACCTTGACCACTTTTTCGTAAAGCCTTGCCATCAAAATCCATTTTATTCAAATGTTTGGGACAAATTCCTTTTGTGTGCTTCCTAAAACAAGCTAGTTCATCAACTTTAATAAGAGATTCATCTTTGGAAATATCATCAAGATCACCATTCAGAGCCTTTGAACCAAAAAGAGACATTATGTATATCAACAATTTATCATCAACCAAACAACAAGTATCAATAGAACTATCAATCTTGTGAAATAGGTCACTTGTACCACAAATTGCATCACACTTTAATTTCTCTTGTTGTAACTATTTTACTTCACTTTCGGGTGTTGATTATTTAGCCAATAATTCTTGTTGCAATGATTCTATTAATTTGTCACTTTTATTATAACTTAAGTGAACCTAGTTTTTTTTTTTTTTTGAATTTGTACCTTTCTTAAATAATGATACAAAACTCATTACCACTCATTTCCAAAAAATATTGTACACTATAAGTATTTTATCAAATCATGTATGGATAAAATATTCAAGCATTGGATACCTTTAGTTTCCAATGCTACTTTTCTTCTCAAATCATGTATGGATAAAATATTCAAGAATCGGATACCATTAGTTTCCAATGTTACTTTTCACTCAATCTTTTGATTCGACTCCAAATTTGCAACTCTCTAGTTTCAAATCGCAATGGATAGTGACTCCTCCTTTGTACAGAGGTGGATTCAACATGGGTGACTCCTCAAATTGTGGCAACAATGAAAAACCATCTTTATAAGTTAGAGAAGGCTCGCAAGTTGATCTTCCCTTGTTTTTTTCGGATATGTTTGTCTTCTACCACTGCACATAAAAAAAAAAAACAAAATGACCAACCAAACACTTGGATACACACAAGGCAGAAAACAACATACTATGAATAAACTCATCTCATACTGAGAGTTCATTGAGGTCCAACGCTCCCACTTAAACATTCTCTAGATCGATCAAGTACTCCGAAGCTTGCAACCCCTTCTTTGTATGTATGGAAGGACGACAAAATACTTGTAATGATTGGAACTATGTCAAAGCTAGGACAATTGTCGGCTTCAATAGCGAACCCACCCACACAGACTTTTAATACAAGTGACATCACTAATGCTCAGACAAATTCAGCCCACTGCAGAAAACTCAACTTTGGCTCTTAGCTTGTTTTATGCACCTACTGTTGTTGCATATGATTGAAGTCTGAAAAAAAAATGGGACACAAGTTCCAATTCCTAGAATTGCTACAGTCGTATCAATCCTTACATAAAACAGTCCGTACATGAGAAGAGTTTGTATGCATTATGGAACCACAACAATCTGTATGTGACAGTTTGTACGAAAACTGACATCTAATGGAAAACCAGGCAGACTCACATTGGATCTTCATTGTAACAAAAATAAGGTTGGCTATTCTTTCAATCCTCTTTTTATATCAAATGTTGGTATATGAGTAGCCATAACAAACATTTACACACAATAACTTGCACATAAGAATAGAAATATATTTTTAATAATCACATTCTATTAATTTACAGTAATCATACTTCATTTTTTTACATCAATATAGTATATAAAGCCTCATTATATCTTGTTGAGGTGTTTATAACAAGATTTTCAGTATAGTTAGTTGGTTAAACCATTTTCATAACTATCTCTATAATATCTCCATGATTATTTTTATAAATCTTTTAAATGATTCTATGTGATCTCCATTTCTATCTTCTCTTATTGTCCTCATTTTTTATCATATATATACTTTTGCCACATAGTCTATTTTCACTAATATATTATAATGATTTCATCATATCATAAGTATGAATTATTACTTCATATACTCTCATGCAAATGCACTAGAATGTTTTTGTAGTTTCTAAATCAAATGTTCTTTATGAGATTCTTCAAGTTTATAATTTATGTTTGAAGTTTTTCATTGTTTATTCTCAACAGAAATACTACAAGATTCTAATAATAAATTAATGAAAGATATGGAATTAAATAATCTTCATAGAGTGTCTATAGGGCAATATACCCAAAAAAAATAGTACAAGATATGATCAAAAGAAGATTTCCCTCCCGAGATCTTGAATAAAATCAAAATTAGAAATAAGATTAGTGATTTTATTTTCTTCAATATCCTCTTTTAAACTCGTAGCTTGGTCGTTTTTACTATCAATTGTATTTTTTATCTATCACTATTTGCATCACCAAGCCATTGTGTATTTTCCAATATAGTTAGAGATTGTGCAAGTGGATACAAACTAAATTTCCTAGTTGAATCACGATGCGAAATTGGAATGTCTCAATATCTGCAATTAATAAATGCATCAGTTGTAGCTAACCAAGGTCATCCTAGGATTAATGGATATCCACCCAAATTAGATTTAGATTGTAAAACCATAAAATCCATAGAATATTCCCTAGAATCTAAAGAGACTATAACATGTTCTGTCATTCTTTTAGGTTTTATTGTAGATATGTCTGCTAATTGTAAAACTATGGTTGTGTGATGAGGATTAGATTATTGTAATTCATGATATTGATTGTAGCTCCTAAATCTATTAAAGTGCTTGCAATTGGAATATTATTGATATGAAATTTAACAATAGAACTACTTGAATCAACATTTTTTCCACAAAATTTTAACCCGACATTAAATATACTAATTTTCCAATGAATTATATTTCTTGTGGATCTTTTTTCTTTATTCTTAATCTTCTTAAGCATAACTCCCTACTTGTTTTAGCATAGATTAGAATGTGTTTTATTGCTTACAGCAAAAGAATTTTAAAACAAACGTTCTTTAATTTATCCAATAAATCAAATGCAAATTGTTTGATTTGCTTATCCAAAATCAAACTTTTTTGGAAAAGGAGGAGATTTAGATGTTTGTGGTTGATATATTGTAGAAGAAGATGCTTGTTTTATGTGTATAGGACTATTATTATTTTTTGATTCATTAGGATTTTCCTCCCCAATTTCTTCTTCAATAATAATTGGAGAATCTCTATGAATTACTTTTCTTGATCTAAGATGAATATCATTTAAAACAAGAGGGGTAGTCATATAGAATGAAATTTTTTGTAACTCAACATCTGAACTACTTTATTGTCGGGGTTTTGAATGGGTTCTTCAAGTAGCTAGGTAGGTCATGGATGAGGTTGATTTGACAATAATTGTAATTGTTGTGATTGTGGAATTTGTGGTTGTTTAAGTTGAGTAGGATAAGATTGATGAAATTGTGGGGGATACTCGATTTGCAAAGGATATGGATATTGATATGGGATATGTGGATAATTTGGCATTTTCCCATAGGTAAACCCTCTTCATCCTTATTTCCAAGGTTGATTTTGAGCTTGCTGTGGTGACCATGCTTGCCAAGGCATAGGAGGAATCGAATTTTGCCAGAGGTATTGTTGATTTGAATAACAAACATTAAATTGTTTTGTAAGGTCTCATTACATTCCTAATGCTCACAGTTGCTAAGGTTTCTTTAGTGAAACAAAATAAATTTGTAATATAGCTTCTTTATCTCCTTCATAGACTGCTTTAAGTTTTGGTATTGAAGGGAAATATATGTTGAATGTTTCCCTACACAAATGACACAAAGTTCAATACTATTCAAAGAAAATCTCGTCAAAGGATGCGTTTTTCTACATTTTGCCCAAAAAATAGGTAAATGTACATTCTATTCTTCTTGCTTTTGCTTAACTTTCAATGTGTCTAATTGGGAGTTAAGTGTATTAAAACTATCAATTTTAAAATTTTCCAATAAATTACCAATTTTAGCTCTACTTACCCCACCAAATGTTGATTTATTAACTCTAGAAATGGTATCTCTAGGTCCCTTACAGTATTTAGTCTTTCCTCTATAAATGTGTTTGCATATATCACATATTTTTGGATAAGTTAATTGTGACACATTTCCTTTTCTCCTGATATTAAGTACATCTATCCATTCATCTTTGATTCCAGAAAGTAAAATAATTTTAAGAGTATCTAAATCTAATTTATGTTACTTGGTACTTTTTACATTATAATGAAATATCTCTATATAATATTCAATTCTTTCAACCTATTTTGAGCCATGTTAAGCATTTCCTCTCTCGCAAATCACAATTTACAAAATAGTATTGTTATTTTGCATGAAAAAGTTGATGCATTTCATCCCAGGTTTGATAGTAATAGTTCACAATCCCATATGCCAGCATAAAGGTACAACCTTAAGCGTAGATGGAAACAACTTGAGTTTCTAAGCATCAAGTGAGTAATCATAACCATGACATAATACATCAAATTCAAAAAAGAAAGTTTCAATATCTTCAATTCATATACCATGAAAATTAGGTAATGTTGATGGTGGAATATTTTTCATTTAAGCATTTGCAGTTGGATCCAAAATAACAAATCCAAACTCTTCTTCAACACTTGATGTACTCATGCCTTTTTTTCTTTGAGTTCATTTTCTTCTTCATTTTCAACCATATTACCTTTGCCTAGATTCCTCTAATTATGAAATAAAATATTCTAGTTCTTCCATAAGATTCTTTGAAATAATGTTTCTAGTTGTCCATTAATCAATTCTTCAATGAAAGTAAGACATATTCTTGTAGAACAGATACTTCTAGAACTATTTTTTCTTCTTTGGCTTTACCTTTGTCGTGAGAAGCCACAATTAACTAATCATCTTTTCATTCTACATATGGATGATGGTGTGGCTCTTACTACACCTTGATATGGAGTGGTAGGTGGAATGGTTCTTCTAATAAATCTACCTCTAGGATCTTTACATCTAGGGTATCTACCTCTAGGATTCATTCATTCTATTTATCATGATTTAAATTCAATGAAAATGCATTAAAACTATTAATATAGAGAAACCAACTCTTTTTGGAACTTCCCAAGCAACAACATAAAAAATGTCAAGCAATTTATATGATTGAATTATGTTACATTAAATTCGTGACCAAGGATGTATTCTTGTGAAGTGCTCACACTGTATGTGCATAATTTAGTCCATTATTAACTCTCAATTTCAAAAAAGAATCCTTATTTATGAAAATATCTCTAAGTGAAAGAAATAATATTCAATGCTTAGAAGTATCATACGAAAAAGTAATTAAATCTTATAGGTATCACTTTGACAATTAATATTAGCCATCTACTTTATTACAATTATATAATTTGGTATCATAATCTTCCATTCATCCATGAGTGGAATGTTCTCGTGATCAGTTAATTAAGCAATATATTCAATGGCATTTTGTGTATCAATGTACATGTAAATCTTATGAAAAATATATTCATTAATCATGTTCATGATATGGAATCCATGAAAAATATTAATAACAATAAATGAATAAAAATAGAGTATAATTATTGTATAAATGAAAACTATTCTAATAGGGAAAATGCAACAAATACCAATGCATGAGGGGCCCTTCCTAGCTTGGGTTACATTGTAGATAAATTTATAGGACTAAAGGAAAATCACATTATATAAATATCAATGAGTGAACTTCGAAAATCAGCAGTCTTATATTAACAATCAAAAACAAATTACACCACTATTTTTTAGGTTGATATCTATGTGTATCCCCCTAGGATCTCTATACCATTGTTTATACAAAAATTACAATAATTTTCTAGAATTTATGCTAGCTATGATTTTAACCATAACCTATGGCCTTCTAATCAGTGGCAATCAAAATAGAGCATTTGATTACCTTAACCATCACCTAGTGAAATTGTTAACCACTTCCATACTTTTAGTAATTTCTTGACAACATGCATGAAATTATTCATATAATTCATTGATTGATATTCAAGTTAAATTGGTGTTGATATAGCTCGAATTGTTCTATTATGGTGCCTACATTGACCTGGAGTTTGACCACTTTATGTTTCTTTCCCTATTTGATTTGGAATTGGCGAAATTGGTTTAACAAACACACAACTATCTACCAAGGGTCAGAAATCATCTCCAAGTGGTGGTTTTCCATTTGAACTTAAACAAACATATAAAACAACAAAAACGTGACATTAATTGGATAATTGCTATAGGATTCGCGGTTCTTGTAGCAACAAGTTTGTAAAATGAGTTTCAAGCTTATTTTCATATCAAAAGGTGGAAAATGTATAAAATAAGCAATTTTTACCGTGGAGTCCTTTCTTATATGCTCTTGCGGGGAGTGACAATAATATGGAAAAAAAGAGAGATAATGAGAAATAAGATAAGTGATTAAAGGTTGAAAAGTGTGACTAGAGGTGACAAAAATTATATAAAGAAGAGACCAATGTTGAATTTTGTAGCAACGGATGTGCCCTAAGTATCAAATTTTGTAGGGAGGCTTAAACACATGTATTCCAAAATATCCAGAAAGTGTTTTGGGAAATTCCATCCGGATGAGGTTTTATTAAAATAATTAATTAATTTTAATGGCAACCTAAGTCTAAACTTAGGGAATTAAAATAACTAAAGTGTATTAATAGAACTAGGTGTGAATCTTCTAGAAAAAAATGAAGATCAAGTCAAGTTAATCTTAGCCCTTGATTATTTTTTAATCTGGGTCATTGATTTATCAACGAGAAGATTATAAGGACTTCGATGGAAATTTGGAAATACACCAAGCAGATACTCAGTTGCCTAAGAAGATTGATTTTCTCACTGGCTGAAGTTTGGCAAGAGAAAATCGAATCAAAAGGAGAGTTGCATGTTAGAGAGAGGGTATCAGCAAGAGTTGAGAGTGCAAGATCAAACCGGAGGAAGCAGTGCATAGGAGGGACAACGCAGAGGTTGTGATGCAGGAATAGGGACAATGCAGAGGTTGTGACGTTGGGACTGTGCAGTCACTACACATAGGCTGATGCAGTGAGGTTGTAGGGCCTCTTCAGGGTTAGAATTTCACTGTGAAGCGTGAGAAAAATTGTTTGTAAAATTTCTCATAGAAATTCCTCTTCTATTCTATTGGTTGTATTTTGTACATGAAATTTTGTTGAAGAATAATAAATAAACCCTCATCTACTGCGCCGGTTTTCCCACATTGGGTTTTTTCGGGGACGATTGTCTAAAAATTATTGTCTTTGTGATTGTACTTGTGCTAGCACTTTTCCTTGCATTTAATTTCCGCATAATTTTTAATTATGAAGGCTGCAGTAAAATTTATTTCAATATTTACTGTGCAATATCGTAAATAACTTATTTCCGGATTGATAAGTAGAAGAAATAATATCAGTTACTGCAGTTAGGGTTCTATTTTAGAATTTTTCACACCCAATGGGCAGATCAAATCCCACCCCTATAGCCTTCAATTTTTTTTTCAATTGGTTCTAGCATAGGGCACTAGGAGGAGAAATGTTATCCTCACCACCCAGGTTCAAATCTTATTTGTGACATGTGTTGAGAAATCTAGGGGCAGCAAGTGTAGGTGATTTCTCTTACTTTAATAACTACTTGTGATGTATTTTTACTTTACTTGATTAAGTTCTTCTTTCCTTTATTACTATTAGCGTTCTCTATCATGAAACATATACCAAATCATAAAGAAAAATGAGACAATAGAACACAAGATATCGGTGATCATCCAGGGCCAAAACCACTCCAACTGAGAGTAAAACCCACCACAATCTTTTTTTGTCTTATAGAAATTAAATTGATGAATTCCAAGACCTATTCACCTTGACCAAGACCCTTCAATACCATGACATACTTCCTTCTTGATGAGCTTTCCTTACATAGTTTTTAGCAACAAACTTCAACCTTCCAGCAACATCGACCCTAGCAACAATTTCTGCAACTCCGACCTAGCAGCTTCACATCTTCGAGCTTGTTGCAAGTTTAGGCAGCTTCACAACTTCGGTCTTCGGTCTTACAGCTTCGCGATTTCGACTTTGTAGCTTCACAACTTCAATTTTGTAGCTTCAAAACTTTGACCTTGCAACTTCATAGCTTCGATGCAGCTTCAGAATTTCGCCTAGCCTAAAAATTGTAGAAACCCTAACGAAAGAGACACACACACACAAAAACTTCAATCTTGATCTTCTTCTTCTTCTTTGTCCTTTTCCAGCTTCTATACTGAGGAGATCGAACTTGCTTGAGTGATTTTCCATGAGGTCGAATTCCTTCTTATTTATAGGCTTCTGAGGGGTATGAATTGTTATCTTGAGGCCGACTTGTCTCTTCATGTAGGCCAACTTGATATTTGTGCCATGAAGAGGTCTTGGAGGGTATTTTGACTCTATTATGATTCAATAAATTTTTCTTTAAATTATGTAACATGCCCAAATGGGTCTTCAATACATGAAAATGATTCAATTAAATTTATGACAAACATAGAAGCACACGATAGGTGTTTGACCTAAGAATAAATTTCCCTTGAGCATGAAACCCATGTCTCAAGAACACAAATAATAAATTTATTTTTCTATTTTCATTAAATTCATAAAATCATGATTACATATGCCATTATGAAGACTAAACCTAGTTACGTATTTCAACACTCCCTCTTAACTAGGGAGGTATTCATAACCCATACAAGGTACTTGGACATTCTCAATTTGAAGAATTCTCATAAGAAGAGTTGGATTGGTAACCCATTTGTACAACATCATATCATCCAACATTCTTACATAGAAGGGCCTTGACTAACAGATCTATCTCTCCAAAAGATCAGAGCACAATGTTGGCGAGACCAATGATTTATAGACACACTCATCATTATCTCTCTCGGAACATACCCCACCTGGGACCTCTCAAAGTATGTTCCACCAGGACTATTGCTATCTTGGACTCCCAGCCCTCAAATAATATCGGTCCTCTACGACTACTCTTATCTTGGATGCCCTACCACATCCTCAAAAACTATCGGATGCCAGATGATTACCCAATCCTCTATTCTTTCTTCTGAAGTGAAGACAAGAATGATGTGTCTACCTCTCCCTCTCAACTAGGGGGGGATATACCCATTCCAATGAAGGAATGCACCCATTCCTATAAAAGGAATGTACCCAAGCTCCCTCTTAACCAAGGACTTTACCAAGCCTCCCCTTAACCAGGGACTTGCTTCTAGCCGCTCTTTAGGTGGAGATCATGGGACAACTAGCTGCTTGTAGGAATCCCTCTTTCGATGTCATGAATTTCTTCTTTGTTATGGAGCCTACATCTATTGGGACTTCTTCGTAGGGCATCAACCATCCATCACTTTCATTCATGAATCATGTCAGACATGTCATCCTTTCTTTCATTGAAAAGTGATTCACTAATCCATATCTGACTCTCCTTCATACATCTACCCCCTCCACATCATGTCTTCTTCAAGATCTTATCAGTGCACCACATGAGCATCAGTTGTAGATGACATCTACAACTCTTCCTTTGGTAGCCCTGCATTAGCCCATCCATATATTGTTCAAAAATAAATTAAAAATGAACATCAAATTACCTTTGTGATGGACTTGCATCATGACATTTGCTTATTGTATCAACAACCTGCATTCATATTGACACATCTCTAAAAAGATATTAAATGTCAAGGGTCATCTTCCTTTCCAGAATTCTTCAAAGTCTTCATACCTTTCCATGAAGATGTCATGGTCAATTATTCTAATTATCATATGTTGATTTCCTTTTCTATGTGACAATAGTTACATCTTTCACGATCTCTCCTTTCTTTCTTCACATATTTCTTCTCAGGAACTTCCATTCATAGTTCCTTCATTTTTATCAACCACCTCATATTCCATAACAGGACTTATTATGCTGATTTCATCTATTCAATATGTGAACCATGCCTTTAAGCATCCTTCCAAAGGAGGAGATCCCTTTCTCTTGATCATGCTTATGAGGTGGAGAATTTATCCATGCTATCTAAAACTATATGACATGACTCAATTTTATCAAATAGAAGCATACATAAATCATCTCTTCCTTTTGGTCATCTAGATTTCCATCAACTACTTTCTTGATTGAAAGAAATCCAATCACCTCGACTTGTTTTACTTCTTTTGACATCATACCATCATTCCATGAATCCCATACAAGGTGGAATTTTCAGTGAGACACTTGTTTCTTCCAATATAACAATGTAAACTTTGAAACGGGAACAGAAACAAGTACTATTTTTTTTAGGTAGAAAAAAATGGTTTGATTTTTAAAAGTGTTGATTCATAATACTCTTAATTTTTTTTAGCATGTTTTTTACACATTAAATGTTCTTATGTACCAAGTATAGACATTATTTTTAAAATGTTAGTGTTTTTAATGTTGATTTTGAAAAGTGATGATGTCATCATCATCCCCTTTTTTTAGAAGACTTATTTTTTACTTAAAATTTTCTAATCTATTAAATTCTAATAATTATTTTCTAAATTTAACCATTTTTGAGGTACTCGTCTTCTTCCTCTTCACTTAAATATTCTTTTTAAGTATTTTCAGGTATTTGTTTTTTTGTTTTTCTTTTAAAAAATTTTGTAGTGAGATATTTGATTTTTTGCAGTGTGAAAAAAACAAAAAAGGTCAATTTTAAATTTTCAATCTTCTATTTAATTATATATTGCTAAACAATATTTCATTGCACATGAAATAATTGTCACTAAAAAATAAATAATTTTAACAATCTACATAAAAAAACACATTTTTAATATAGAAATAACTGAAAAAATACACATTTTGAGTCTTTTTTGCTAAAAGTAACATGTCAAATAAACCAATTTTATAGGAAAAAAATAACAAAAAAGTATAACATTTCTGGCGACCATACTGGGGAACCTTACCCAGAATCTTCATAACATTTCTGGCGACTCCGCTGGGGACCCTTACCCAGAATCTTCATAACATCTTGTGAGTCAAAAGCAGCCTTTTCAAGCACTATCAAGAAATGGTAATTAAGATGAAGCACAATTGAATCGATGGCGAACTAGGTCAACCCTAGGATTCTTTTTAAGTTTTTTATCTAACCTTGGAAAATCGGTTGTCTTAGCCATAAGGATACGCTTGTCTTTGTTTCTACTTAGTAGCTAAGTTTTGGGGGCAAAGTTAGGATGTTCTTAAACAACCACAAAGCGAAAAATGACTCGAGAAAAACCTAAAAATATTTGATTGGAATTAAATAAACATGGTGGTGGACCATAAGACCTTTTACCTCTGAAAGGGGTAAAAATTTCCACTTGGCGACTCCATAATCTACTTGGAACCTTAAGACTCCTTTGGGAAGAACCCTTATCATTATAAAATCATTCAAACTCAGTTAGAGGAGCGTGGGATTTAAAATTGTAAAAAGCCAGTTGGTTAACCTCTCCAAGATTGTCATATACGGTTGAACTTTTCTTGTTTTAGGTCTAAACAACATAGCATAGTGGCTTCTAAAAAGATTCACACTAGAGCCCACGGACCCTAACCCACAGAGATAGTTGATAATCCGAAAGTATCCTTTGGAAGCCTCCTAAGGTTAAATTATTAGCTCGTTTTCGAGATCACCCTTGAGAGCTAAATCGAGTCCACGAAAATCTTTCGGCTGCGCAACAATCACAAACCGACTTAGTGAACCCATTTAGGACTAGGTCATTTGATGATATAATTCGGATTAGACTACGAATCTTCACTTTCATCTCCTGAAACAAGTGAACATCACGTAACGGGAAACAACACCTCTGATTTACATTTCCTTCACAATTTAGGTGTTTCCCATCCAAGATCATCTCATGAGTCTACTCCTGGTCCATCACTTCTACTCACCCTACATCCATTTGTTCAAACCACTTCACCTCGACCCACTTTCCCATGCAGCAAATCCACCTCCACCTCCTGCCATGGCAACATGGTATGCTCCCTTAGCCCTTAATATACCACTAGGTGCAATCTTCCATAGGACTATCAGTCCAAAATTCCATTATATGATGCTAATAATGCTACAAGTTTGCATCACAACATGTGGATAAGATGAATGACTATTTTGATCGAAAGTAAATTGATGATGATTCTATCGAAGCTCGGTGTTTGCTTGAGCTTAGGGAAGTAAGAAAATGGTTTAAAGGTTTGGCCCAAGTAGTATAAATGACCTCCAAGGCTTCCATCGAACATTCTTAAATAAGTGGGAAGTGAGAAAGAATCCTCTCCAAGTCCTTATGAGCTATAACAATCTCAGTAGGAACACGGGGAAAGTGTACAATCTTATTGTACAGTTACTGACATCATAATGCACTTTCCCTAGAACTAAAACCTCCTCGGGGCTCGACTTTAAACAAATTTCCTGAAGGGTTTGATCCGGACATGACATATTCACTTAGAGAAAGAGTTTTTTGCAACCCTTGAAGACATGCAAAGGGGTGCTCTTTCTGTAGAGTAAACTTGATGGAGAAAAAGAGCAAGAATGAAGAGCGAGAGAGAGTATATTTTAGAGAGGAATCAACCCCTTCCACTTCAAAGCTCAAAGATAGAGAGAATGATGGAAGAAATGATGAAAGAGATGAGCATAATTAAGAGAGCACAAGCAAATCAAAATCAAAAAGCTTTGCTCCTCAAAATAGGAACCAAAATCGAGAATGTTAGAATGAACCAACCTCCAAAAGCGGAGACCCGGGGATGATGATCAACGAGATCACTCCTCCCTTTCATCAAAACTATGTAAGTGAGGTTGAAGAAACGAGAAGACATAACGAGGGGAGACGATATCAACATGTTTGGGGAAGAGGATGATGACTTTGAGTTCATTATGATAAAAAACGGGGTCTTTACACACCTTACGACGACAAAAGAGATGATAATGGAAATTGTTATCGGGACATGGAAAATATCGTCATAGAACCTCAAAGAGAATATGACCTTAGAAGCAAGACAGTCAACAAGCCCCCAACACCAAAACCTGCGACAAATCCTCTCAAACGACGCATGCGGCTAAACCCAAAACGACGAAACAAAAGACAAAGCATTGGTACATTGAGTCGATAAGGATAAGGAGAAAAAACACTCAAAATTCGAAAAAGCAGTGAAGACATCGGCTGATGCTAACACTTAGCTAGTACTCCTTCTACAACATTTGTGTCGAAGTAAAACAAATCGGCAAAAGGTTGTAATTGTTGATAGAGTGACGACTAATAAGGTTGAAACAAGTGCTTCAAAGAATCGAGCCCTTTCGGCCTTGAGCAGGGAAATCTTAAAGATCAAAATCTCTGTTCCATTAAGCAGTTAGGCGCAACATGTATATGGGAACCAAATTTTTGAAGGCTTTAAATATAGAGGAAAATGGAGATCTGGTTAACCTTAGTGACGACCTACCGAGTTGATTTTTGGCCTAAGATTTAAGGAAGTTTCAGGAAGGACCAGTCCTCCTTTTATCGAGTTTGAACATTCATGACAAAATTCTACACAATGCTATGCATGATTAGGGCTTCTCATAATTTAATGCCCTAAGGCTGTGATGGAGAGCCTTGGTTTAGAAAGTACCGAGACCTACAAAGACCTAGCTCTCCTTTGACTCAAATAGAGTAAAATGTCTAGGATTGATCAAAGACCTCGTGTTAACTTGGCCCGATTCCGGCCAAATGTTTACTTATGGACATTGTTGTAGGTGATGTCCCCCCGAAAGTATGGAATGCTATTATCAAGATCACAAGGGAGCTAAGTTACGGGGGACTATACGGATGGACATGACATATGCGACCAACCGGTTTTCAATCGGACGAGGAAGACTTTACGGGGAGTCTCATATGCAATACACGGTTCTGAGTCAAAACAGAGACACGAAACTCTCCTATATGTTACTGTCAATCTGAGGCCTTGATTCTTTTATCATGTTTAACAATGAAACTCCTAGTGAACAAGTCACTTTAACGATTAAAGTACAGACGGGGAAGAAAGAGTATAATAGCAGCGAGAAGTTTCCAAAACGGTTTGCCACATGTGAAAACATTAGTAAACAACGCATAGGTCTTGATTTACCGAGTTATGAGTCCATTGTTTTTAGGACTTAACAACCAGAAAAATACCCCCTAACATTTTTGGCATCATCCCTCGATCTATTGAAGAATTTGAGGAGTCAAAACAAATTCAATTGGGTGCGCTAACCATGAACGGTCGAGAAGGCACCATAGTTAAAAAGGACAATCGCATAGCGAGACGGAAACCAAAGGCAGGTCCTTTATGGAGTATGTATTTTGATTGGTCATGCACTAGAAATAATCTTTGGTGCGGGGTTTGGATCATTAACAACGAAAACAATACACGAATGCATCTCATGCAAATTAAACTTTCGGTGTTCCAACAACTGTCGCGAATATGAATCCCTTCTCTTAGGCTTGCATCTCTTGAAGAAATTAGGAGCGGAAGAATTAATGTGTACGGGGTTACGAGTTAATCGTTAGGCAAAGTCAATGGGGAAAGTATAATCGCGAATCATCCCGGGACTTAGAGCCTATCGAAATGATGTCATGGATCTGTTACAACATTTGAGGAGTCAAACACAGAGTTTCATCCCAAGGGAAAAACAACATTATGGCCCCTGAATTTAGCTTTTGCGGCGGAACATGTCTAACACCATATGAGGCTGGAGGCAATACAACTCGCGATAAAATTTGGCGCGGCGAGTGCTGATAATGAAAAATATTGGCAAGTGTTTGACAATGACAAACAAATAGAAGACTTCATGCAATTCGAAATGAGTTAAGCACCCACGATTCGGATTGAGATGTAATCTGCTGTAGTGAAGAAAACTTTCTTGGTGAAGAAGAATCGTCTCCTCAACTTTGTAATATTAACCTATTGTCTAGCGAACTTAGGAGCAAAACGAGATTAAGTGCGAGTTAGAAACGGAATAATTACAAACTCTCGCATTCTAAAGATGAAGATACGTAGCGGTCTAACGCCTTTGAGGAGTTTTTCGATTTTAACGATGTGGCCAATAAACCAAAGCGGAACTGTGAGAGGGCGAAGTAGAGGGAGTGCGTAGTAGGCGGTGGGAAAAAGCGAAAATGATCAAGTTGTCAAAACTTTGCCGGCTCACATTAAACTCAAATACTTAGAAATTTGTTCAAAGAATTTTACGATGTTTTTGCTTGGAGTTACGAAGATCTCAAATCTATGACCACAGAAATAATACAGCCTACGAAATCCTCTTAAATAAAACCAAAAACCATTCAAAACGGCAGCTATGCAGAATAAACATGTCCAGTTTCCATTGGTTCAGAAGGAAATCCATGAAGATGCACGATCTTTGGCATTATTGTCCCTATTAGATATTTGCGAGTGGGTGTCTAATCGGTGTCCGTTAGGAAAGAAGGCTGGAGAAATCGGGCTTTGTATAGACTTTTAGAGACTTAAACAAAGCTTCGTTAAAAAACAACTACCCTTTACCAAAAATGGATCACATTTTACAAAGGGTAATTGGGGTCTAAAGAGGATTTCGTTGCTTGATGGCTATTCGGGGTATAATCAAATTTTAGTTCACCACTGTGATCAATTAAAGACGAGCTTTCACTACTCCATGGGGCACTTTCATGTATGTAAAGATGCCTTTTGGTCTAATGAGCAGTTTGGAGCAACCTTTCGAGCCATGGACATAGCATTCTCGGAAGAAAGTGGGTTTCTTCATCATTATCTATCTAGATGATGTCTTTGTGTTTTCAAAAAGCGAGATGAAGAACATTTAGCACATTTGAGAAAAGTTTTCGAGAAGTGCAAAGGTTTGGAATATCTTTAAACCTAAGAAGACAATATTTGGTCTCCCGAAGGTAAGCTTCTTGGACACATTATTTCAGAAGAGGGTATAAAGATAGATCCAAAGAGGATTGAGGCTATATTGCAAATCTCTCATCCTCGAAATATCAAAGAATACGAATCTTTCATTGGAAAGATTAACTTTTTGAGAAGGTTCATCCCTAACTTGGCGAGCTCCTTAGAAATATCACAAACATGTTGAAGAAGGAGCAAGGGATAAAATGGACCTTGGAAGCAGAGACATCCTTTGATCAGGTGGAAACAAGCATTAACCAAAACACGGTTCTCATAAGCCCTGATTTTTTCAAAGATTTCTATATCTTCTCATTTGCATCGAGAACATACCATTCTTCTTTGTCCTTTCTGAGAAAAAATCCACAAGGACAAAACTGACCCTATTGCATTTCTTTAGCAAGGCATTGAGGATTCCCCTTTGAAGTATAATATTATGGAAAAGCAAGCTTTTGCTTTGGTTAAAACATTGAAAGACTTCAGAGTATACATCCTTCACTCACACATCATTGCCTTTGTCCCAAATTCGATTGTAAAAGACATTCTAACACAAGATCCGAGATGGTAAGAGAGGTAAGTGGATTCTTTGTTATTCTTGAATATGATTTAGAGATAAAACCCACTAAACTCATCAAAGGCCAAGGTCTAGCTAGATTAATGTTGAATCCAATTTTGAAGTTCTTGATATTAATGTGATTAATACTTTGGACAGCCAAGAAGAATTCTCAACTCCCATTATTGAAAACCATTTTTCGAATTCTCTTTGGTATCTTGATATCGTTTATGTTTTGCTTAATTTAAACACGCCTCACTGGTTTATCGAAAACGAAGGCAAGGTTCTTAAAAGCGAAAGCGATAAACTATTGCATTGTGGATAGGTGTCTTTATTGGAAAAATGCTAGTGGTATATTGCTTAAATGTTTGCACGAGTTTGATGCGAGAGAAGATTAGCGAGATTTCATGAAGGAGAGTGTGGAGGCCATTTATCTTGAAGTCAACGGCCAACAAAATTTTGAGGGCTGGTTTCTTTTGGCCCACCCTTTTTCCTTGATGTTCACAAAATGACAACTACTTGCCATAAATGCCGATTGTTTGAGGGCAGAGAAAGGTATGCACCCCTTCTCTGCATCCAATCACTTTGATTTGAAGCTCCTTTTCAACGGTGGGGACTTGACTTCATAGGTGAAATCCATCCCTCATCTTATCTGCCCATCATAGATGGATCCCTTCTTTTCGCCACGGAGACTATTTCACTAAATGGATAGAAGCCATTCCTTGTAGGCAAGCCAATGATTCGGTTATTATAAAGTTCATAGAAACCAATATCCTTTCCGGATTTAGTACGCCCTACGAGATCATCACGGATAATGCGAGCGGCATTTAGACGAGAAAATGGTTGATTTATGTCATAAATACCGGATAACCTTTCTGAGGGCACTCCATGACCTATTACCCTCGAGGTAATGGACTCGTGAATCTTCAACAAAAGCTTAGTGAACATAATAAAAGCTGTTGGAAGACAACAAGAAGTCTTGGCACACAAAGGTGATCCATGCACTTTGGTAAAGCAGTTAACTTTGAAGAAATCCATTGGTATGTCACCTTTTCGGCTTGTATAGAATACGGATGCAATTTTTCCCTAACAACCTTGGTGTACCGATTATGAAGTTAATTCAGGAGTTGCTTGAGGCTGAAGATAATGACATGATCAGAAGAATAAATCGGACCATTCATCTTGACAAATCGGAAAGGGAAGTGTACAACAAAACATTGCGAAACGGAGACTGACATTAAGAATTTTTTTGACGGAAGAACAAAGGCCAACAATTTCAAGATTGGGGACAAAGTTTTTAAAAGTGGGATTCAAGAGAGAGATAAGGAAAGCATGGTAAATTTGACAATCTATGGCTTGGCCCTTACTCTATTCATTCGATTCTTGAAACAATGCATTCTTCTTACAGAAAGCTGGATGGAACGATTTGTTTGGGAGTCTGTCAATGGCGAGGATGCTCAAGCACGTTACTTCTCTTGATTCATGATATGTTTTTAAGCCTTCTTTTTTCTTTTTTCCATTGTAAACATTTCATCCATCATTGCATTCAAAGTTATGAAAAATCAAAAAAATACAAAAACAAAGAAAAATAAAAGAGGAAAGGCGAAATGAAAAACAAGAAAGATAGACCCCATGCAAAAGAAATAAATACGAAAGTGTGCAAGCTTAAAATGCCACTCTGCAAAACACACTTCTAGTTAGTCAAGCTATTTTAATCTTGACTAATTAGCTTTCAATTTTAAACGATAGGGTAGTGAATTTGATTTTCCAAACTGTTTAATCTTGGCTTATCGGTAGATAGATTAGGATAGAAATTAAAGGTTCAAACATGTTCAAAATGCTGAACCAAAGTTTCCAAAAAGAGATGACTCAAAACTACATTTTATTTTTCGAGTCATAAAAGAGAAAAAGCGGTTCTTATTTGCCCAAAATCTGAATCGGATATCAAAGAAAAGAGACGACTCAAAACAAAATTAAAAAACAAATTTTTGTACAAAGAAAAAGAGGCCATAATGAGAAACTTTTCGGATCTTAAGCCTTCCATTTTGATTTAATTTTCATGACAAATAAAAATCTATGTGCGTCTTGTTCTCATGCCATAGATCATAGCAAGTCAAACGGCTCAATCTTGACTTGACTATTTTTAAATTTACGTTGTAGAATTTAGAGAATGAAAGTTTGTTAGATGTTAATCCCAGCGGACGATAGACTAGGTAGAGAAATATACGAGGCTCAGCGTTTTAATCTGAGTTCGGGGAGAAATAAGGGTAGAAGTAGATTAGATTTCACGCTTTCAAAAGAATAAAATGTTGTGAATAGAGTTTGCCAATCCAAGTGCACTACGATGAAGAAAAAATGCTAGATCTGTAGGATTGGGTAGGTAGCAAGGCTGGTTGATAAAGGTCCATTGTTTTCATGGCTGCCAAATATGTTTTTAGAAAAAGATCATTCAATCACGGAAGGACGGCCAATGGATGAGGCAACTAATCGACCTCCCGAGAAATCAGAAGTACGAATTCTTGATGCCTTGAGAGGCACCATCCGAAAGAATGGAGCCACTTGTGCAGCCACCTATAATATTTTGTTATACCAAAAAAGGTGGCTAAGATCTTTTTGAGCCTCCAAGGAACAAATTTTATCACTAAAAAATTGATGTGCATGAAGTCTCTTTAAGGCCTCATGCCTCATGCCCAAAATCCTCATTCTTTGTCCCATTTTTTATACTCGAGAATTTATTTCTGCGACTCCAATGAGGCACAACTGAAAGATAGCCATTTCTCCTCTTCTCAAAACCCTTCATCTGCTCCCCTTTTTCTCCATCAAAACTACCTTGTTTTCATAAGTCCTCTTCTTTCCATTTGAAATTTTCCCCTTTCATAGTTAAAAACTCATTTTTTTAACTATTTGAACAAATCCATTAAAACCTTGAAATTTTTCATAAAAAAACGAGTTTCATTGCTATGGACCTAAGCCCCTTGAGCTAAGTCCTAAACCACTTCCCCTCACTGCCCATGTGTTAAAACCAAACGCAGAGAACTTTGATTGCTAATCGCAAATATCCAACGGGTGCATGACTTTGAACCTTTACAAAACTCATTTTCCTTTGTAAAACCCAAAAAACCCACTTTCCAAAAGTTCTAAGTTAAAACTTAAAACCACATGTTGAATACCAATGGGTTGATCGGAAAGACCAGGCTCAATGGCCCGATTGCGATTGGCCCTTGTTTCTATACTCCCGGGCATTTTGCATTCCATAAAACCAGAGCCCTTGCAATCGGGCGCCTTTTTCTTTACTTATATATATATTTTCCGCCTAATCCATTATAACTTATGACTATTGCAAAACTTTGGTTTTCATATGTTTAAAGGGTTTTTTCGCCGATACGTAGGTCGAAGCAATCGACGTTGATCTAGTTCTTCGATCCAGCGGTCGCGCCAGTCGCATCGCAACTTTTCTCATTGTGCAATCGCATGCCCATCTCTGCGACCTCCGATTATGCGACCAGATTAAATCCCGACCAGGTCGATCTTGTTCTCGAGATCGATGGCTGCGCTCATCGCGGTGTCCTGCGATCGCAATCACAAGCCTTCTCGTCTCACTCCCGTTGCGATCCTCCAGATTCCATCGCGAGCCGTCCATCTTTTTCGCAATCAGACGACCATTGCACACCCTTGCCAATCCCTCAGATTCATTCTGCCATCGTCGGTCCTCGGATCAACGACCGGCGCTCAATCGCAAAGTTTCAATCGCATGTTGTTTTGTGACCTCCCCAGGTTGAGGTCTCAGGTTAGATCCGGGACCGTCCACGTGTCCAGATCGGACGGTCCAGCGCTCCTCCTTATTCTTCTCCAGCTATCCTTCTTGCCTTTCGTACGAGATCTCCCGACGTTGGTTGCCTTCATCAAGCGGCTACGCCCCCTCCCCCACCATCGAAGTAGTTTCAGCCCATTTCGCATGATTTCTTAATTGTTTTTGTTTTATGCGGGTGCTTTTCGATGGTTTTCCATTGTATACGAAAGAAGAAATGCCAAGGAAATTTGGGAATGACGATTCTCACGCCCTCGTTTCATTACGGGAGAAGCCATTCACGGGGCTCTATTCCATGTTTTGTCGGTACTCTATGAGTATTGATGTCAGTAAAAGCCCGGTGCGGGTACGCATCGACAAGACACGGTTTTAATTCAAACACGGTTAAAAGAGTATCGGTTTGAGACGGAGCACCGACGAGATGAAGATTTAAGACGGTTTTATGGGGATTACGGCTAAGACCGTTATCAAAAAGCCTAATCCCAATCTAAAAACACGGTTTAAAGGAAAAAACCTAAAGTGTTTCATCGGACGAGAAGGCTTCCGCAGATTTCAACTAAAGGCGGAATTGATTCCTCGGCTACCGCAGGCCACACAGTGCCTCAAACCATTCAAACCAAAGGTGAGGTTATTGAAGAAAATCGGATATCCAGCCTCCCGGCACGGCCAGGGGAGTTACTTACGCAGAAACCAATGAATAAATATATGCGAGGAGTTACTCCAAAACGCGGCATATGAGCCTCAAAGTCAAATAAAACTCACTTCGAGTTTTAAATCATAAATGTAAAAGTTAATGCGGCGTTTCCACCGGAATTTCTCCAATCTATGCCTCTCAAAGTGAGAAGTCTTCACTGCGTGCTTGTCCTTGAGATATTTTGTTAAAATCTCACCTCCTCATCTTCCTATAAATACTTCTCTGAGAAGAGGAGAAATTGTTGGTTGCAAAACTTTGAAATACACTTGAGCCGAGACTTCTATTTGTACATAGTATTCTTGGCCCTTGAAGCTCTGTTTGTGCTAGAGTAGTTAGGTTGAATAGTGAAGATGATTATTTGAAGAGAAACATTGGACTTGAAGTTTGTAGTTGGTTTGACATCAATATAAAAGTTGTTTCATGGGATCACGATCTATATTGGCGGTGATGTTATTCTCATTTGTAACTTGTTGTTTTATCTCTGTTTTTCATGTTGTTTCATTTTCTACTGTAAAGAGCAGGTTTAACGCGAGGTTAGGACTTCTTGTATATCGGTAACCTTCTGACGGTGAGAAATCTTTATTTAATGTTTTTCTTCCAATACGTATTTATTTAGGAATGACTTAATTCGGTTTAGGCATGAGAATCTTTGGCGTTCCCTCATTTTATTGTCCTAGGCGAATATTATTTACGAATGTTACATTTCGGTATATGTTATGTGAAGATGAGCGGAAAGGAAGATATGGTTAGCTTACTGGTCCCCGGACTTGTCGCATAACTATGATTGTTTCCCTTGGAATGTGTTAAGGCGCTAGTTTAGAAGCACTTGCTAGATCTTAGACCATTACGTATGTTATCTTTGTGTTTCCCCTTGTTTTGTATGTCTTCTATTGGAAGTGTGTCAAAGGGCTGGTTGGTTTAAAAACACTTACAGTCCTAGTCTGCTTTCGTGTCCTCCTTAAGTGTTTGCCCAGGTATGTTGGTTTAAAAGTACTTATCGAGATCCTAGGAAGTTTGCTCTTCGTTACGCATCTGTTTAATTCCCCTTCTTGATGTATCCTCCATTCCATAAAATCAAAATTTAAAGAGATCCTTAGACATAGATGACTTGCCCCCTTGGATCACACTTGATGTTGTTGTTCAATTAAAGCCCGAGATATGACTCCTATAGCCCAATGGACTAAAAACCAACGTTATATCTATCTCCCGTCGCACGTCTGTTCTATTTGCTTACAACTTCTCACTTTGTTGAAACTTTTTTGCACTTAGGATTTTCCCCTCAAGTAACATTTCATGCTCAACCATCCAAAACAAAACAAAACCAGTGGCCTTCATAACTAGCCTAATATCATTACCTTAAGCTTTTCAAAGACAATATCCATCTTTGTACATATTGGAGAGATCCCTCTCCCGGATTCGGGAGAGGGCTAGATCCTAGAATCCCAAAGTTGGTTAAAATGATGTAACTCACGTGATTGGACTCTCCCAATCTTGCTAATAAATTCTGAGAGACCTAACAAGTAACATGTCAAATAAACCATTTTTATAGGAAAAAAATTAACAAAAAAAGTATAAAAAATTAACATTTTTGTGAATTTTATGTCAAGTTAATAATAGTTACAGTTTTTTTCAAAACTTACATGATTCACATAAAAATGAAGTGAAAATTGCATTATACAAATACTAGACATCTAATAACAATGATTAAATATTTATTTCTTTTCATAAAATGTCAAAGTCAAAACATTACAAGCATAACTTATTAATAGTTACAAAAAAATGAGCTTCATTTGGAAGCTTAACTAAAACTAAATCAATAATATCACGTAATCCAAACTCTTCATCTTCAAGAGTTTCATTATTGTCCTCTTCCACAATATTTTCATTATTGGCTTCGGTTTCATCATTTTCATCTTCTGATGTATCTTTGATGTCCGCAAATGTCCCAAATTATGCCTTTCCAATCAATCCATCTAATGGTGGTTAAGGTTCCTTCGCTTTTTTTTGTCACAGGGATTCATTAAAATCCCCTTTTCTCAAACCAACTTTTTGCATTGCATTTGGAAGAAATTGAAGAGAATTGATTCTTTGTTGAATAAATTTGCATTTCATTAGGGTCGTTTTTCAATGGAAATGCAATTTCTTCCTTTTTTGTAAGAAACATGCTAGTGTTTTGCTTAATTATCAAGTACAAAAGAAAAAAATTTAGTAAATTAAACACACAAAAATTACAAAAGAAAATAGTGAAATTCATTTTTATATAATAAAACTTACCCGAGCCTAAAAAATAAATCCAAAAACTCAATCTCTTTTATTTGAACATAAATCTAAAAATATAGTTAATCAATGATTGTGATTTTTTGATATATGCTAACTATCTCTCATTTTGCTTCTTTATCTTCATATGTTAGTTTTTTTACAACAACATCATGGACCGAGTATTTGGCTATGATTATTTTCATCTACTTGATTGAAAAAGAATATGCTTATAGCTATCATCCTTTGTCCAACTTTCAACATGTATGAACTTTCGATCACTTATAATTGGTTGATTTCCTCCACAAATAAGATTTGGCTTTTTTCTCGTAACATGAAATAGTAAAAGTTCAATTAACTTGTACATAAATGATTTTCAAACATATTTCAACGTCTTACCATGTAAGTTGCATCCTTGACCTTTTTTTTTCCCTTGAAGATTGATAATAACAACCCCAATTGTTTGTCTGAATGAAATGTCACAATTCTTCAAAATTGTGATGTTGTGACTTCTAGAAATCTCGCAACCACTTTACTAAATGCTTGATAAGTATAAGGGTCACTATCATATTCAAATTTTAGGATATTGAAACCATAAGGAATATCTCGCAATAACTAGGGAATAATTCATTTTAGGTATGAGTTTTGCAATGTCTTCACGATCACCTAATATTATTTGATATTGGATAGTGTGGAGCCCATTCCAAATGAAATGATTAAGAGTGGGATCAAGTTCAACATTACTATGACATTGTTTTCTCATCCTTTTCATTTTAATTTTTTTCAATAAAGCTTCTAAAACTATATGGTGCTCCATTTGCATCCTTCTTCATCTTTAATAAAATAAACAAATATATGTATAAGTTACAAAATAAAAAATAATATACATATGAATAGAAATGAATGTATGAATGAACATACATTTTTTAAATGCAAGATAAAAATCTTTTAGCACCGATGTAGAACTTGAATTTGGGTATTTGTGTACAACATCATCCCAACTATCTTTATTCGACAATTCAACAATTTAACCATGTGTTCTTGTATTCTCATATAAACCTTGTGGCTCGAACAGATAAAGTAAACAATTTTAATATAGTGATATGTATAATAAATAATACCAACAACAATATATTATATTTAACGAGATACTTATAATCCAAAAAATAAGTAAAAATAACAAACTTACTTTAGAAATTCCTCAAACATTTCCTCCATTGATAATTCTCCCGACTTTACACGAGATAATATTGTTTTGACGAGCTTTTCATCCTTCACTCCTTGCATTGATCTCCAAGATGTGATAGTCATATCTTTCTGGAAGGAGCTTCATTTCAAGACCTGATTTCTTGATGGTACCTATCAATGGTTTAGACTTTTTGAACTTCTGAATTTTGATGCCAACGTTCTCCCACAACTCAAAAAATCTAATAAATCAATTCCAATATCTCTCTATTTCTAAATGCCAAGCTGGAAAATGTTATCCATACCTTTAAATATTTCATAATTTACTTTGCCACATTTTGAACTTATTTTTTTCTTCGATTTGATAATCGATTTCCATATAATATTCCTTTCGGAATGCATGATCACCTTTTTGTCTTATCACCACCACATTTTTTCTTCAAATTCACTATGAATAAATCGACCCTTTAGATGAAATTCGTAGACATCTTATACTAATTATCTAAGCTATGATCTCATGCCAATAACTTTTCTTATGTATCTATTAAAACAATATAAATGATACATTTCATTGTTTCAAAATGTGGGTTATTGGGATATTCTTCCATCAATTTCCTTTGAGCTTCTACAGAATGGTTGCTCCCCAAGTATATAATATTTGTATTCAAAACATTTTGACTTGTCAAATGATTATTTGTTAGGAACCCTGGCTTGGATCAACAAGAAGAACATAATCAACCACATGTGCAAAAAAGTTGTTCCTCATCAATGTTTTCAAATTGTGAATATGCAAGTGGTGTGGCTTTCTAATTTGATATTTGAATTGTCCTTCATCTAGCTTGTAGACTTGAATGACATTAAGTTGAAATGACCGACCACCTTCAATTAAATTTGTCTTCGACAAATGATGTCGAATGGAATTTTGTTTTGTTTTCATAACGCCATCCTCTAAATCGGCTCTTGGTGTAATGATTTCCCCTGCTCCCTTTTGATTTTTCACTAGGCCCTTCATCGTTGTCCATGATTTTTTTCATAATGATAATTTTTTTGTTTCTTCCTCCTATTGGTTATGATATTTTCTTGAACCGAAATAATATCCTCATCATAAACTAGAAGGGAGACATTCTTGTACATTTTTGTTTTTTGTTTTTTTTATGGATCTTCTCCTTTCTAACATCGGTCCTAATCTTATCCTCGGATATGGCAACACATTCTTCATCTTCGACTTGACTTCAGACTTCCCCATTTTGAAAAGTAACCCTGTCTACCTTTACTTTGGATTGATCCCTTTGATATAATCTTGTAGCATCATGAAGTATTTTTTTTGCTTTCTTTCCCATATCTTCTTCTTCATGTTCATGAAAAATGGAGACGACATTCATAATATCTCGCTTTATAAAATAGATTCCCCCCAACATAATTGAAATTCCCTCGAGCAAAATCCTCGTAAAACAAAAAAATAATATGTCAATATTAACTAAGTTATTAAAAATACAATGATACGGTTTGAATAACGCAAAAAGCGAGATAAGTGTAAACAAAAATACTTACAATCTTATGTGCAATATTTTTTACGATTTGTTTGCATATCTTTGAAGAATCTTCCCTCGTATTATACATCGACAATGTAAAATGATATCTAAGTTTATCATGTGACTTGGGCGGTTTTGAAAGTATATAAACATTTTCACTATTTGGAAGAATATATACGTCTAATACTTTTCCCCACCAAGTCATAACGTTTAATATCAAAATTCCTACTAGCATATAGATATAATTGCAAAGTTTTGTTTTCTATATCTTTCAGAAACCATGCATATTTTGAACGATTCACTTGTATTGATTTCTTCCAAAGTGTGAAACCAACTTCTTTTCTTTTTGTGGATGATTCTCCCACATTTTCGATAATTAACTAAGGTGCGATTCAGTCGAAGAGTGATTTTTGAAGGCCCACTTGTAGCGTTAGATGATGCAAATGATGACTTTGGTCTAGAAAGATTAACGAAAGCTTCCTACATGCCATTTTCCTCCAAACATATGCATCTACATATAAATTAGTAAATGAAAAATATATATATATCTTACGTAAACAAAATATAAAATTAGTTATTTTAAAGAAAAATGATATTTTTTTACATTTTTTTCTCCCGACAAAAAGTCGTAAATCAAAATTTATTTTTCTTTTACATATCATATCCCCAATCCCCCTTAAAAAAAAATAGTTTTTTTTTATAATTTGGGGGTTGATTCTTAAAATCGCCCCCTAAATTTAAAACAAGTTCCTTCAAAAAAAAATTTACATTTTCTCACGACCCCACTAAAAAAAAATTAAATTTTATTTTTTATATGCCCAAGGGATTACGAAAATCGGCCCATTGGGCATATAAAAAAATATATATTTTTTTTTATATGCCAAAAGGGGTCGATTCGATAATCAACCTCCCTGCCTCGGGTGCCCTCGGGCCCACTTAGACCTAATCCTAAAGACTATGAGAGAAATAGTGATGAATGTCGGGATGAAAATTTTTCGAGTGGATAAAGAGTCACATTTGCCACTTAGTCCTAATCCTAAGGACTATGAAAGCAATAGTGATGAATGGCGGGATGAAAAAATTTTCGGTGGATAGAGAGTCACATTTGCCACTTGCTCCTAATCCTAAGGATTATGAGAGCAATAGTGATAAATAGCGGGATGAAAAAATTTTCGATAAATAAAGCATCGCATTTTACACTTACTCCTAACCCTATGGACTTTGAAAGTAGCAATGAGGAGAAGAAAGCTGCTGATATGTGAAAGTTTATTTTTGGATCGCATGGTAAGGAGAAATGCATTGAACAACTTAATGACATTAGCTTCCAACATCTATTTCTTATCAAACAAATTGATGGGAAAACACTTATATGGGGCAAGAAGTATTCAACAATTACGAATGGACCCCATCATCGAGTTTGGAATATTTTAAGTTCATTCTGGATCATCCAATATTTGCGTCAAATATATTGTTATTACAATCAATTGGTGAAGTTCATAATGCACGAAGACAAAAAAGAGATATAAATTATTCTGAATGCCTAGAAGAAATTAAAAAAAACCATTAGATATACCTATGACTACTTTGATGTTGTTGATTTAGTTTGGTGGGAGTCATTTTTTCAATGATCACAATGGTATCCTTTCAAGACCGAGTAAATGAAGATATGCTTTTGAAGACTCCATTTATTTGGCCACAAAATGTGTGAAATGAATAGGAGGAAACAAACATTCTTGAACAACAACAATCACACGGTATTATTAATTCTACAAAGGTGGAGGAAAGAGAAATGTATATTGGTTCTAGAAGATCGTGTGCACAACGTGAAGCCATGGAAGACCTTTCACGAGGGGGTTCGAGTACATGATATTAAGGAGAGTTGCATGATCGTAGTCTTAGCACATGAAGATCCACATGGCTATCCATTTTGGGTTGTGTTGGGCTTAAGAAAATTTTCGCTCAAACATTGGGGAAAACCAACCGCCGGACCTTAAGATGCTCTTCTCCTCGCTTGGCCATGGTTCGAATGATTTGAAGTAATGTGCTTCTCTTATAACTAAATGGATTGAATTGGATGGATGAAAATGGGACTAAATTAACAAAAATAAAACTATCTAATCAAGCCAAATAATCATAAAGAAATCTAGCATTAAACTGCAATTACATGTGAATATAATCTTAAGATTTAACAACTAATAATCATGAAAATGTATTATATTGAATTAAATTTAAATGTGCAAAATGATAGCAGATAAATTGCTTAAGAAATTAAATTAGTAGTTGTGTTAAAATATTGTGCATCTACCATTATATCATTCATATATACTTTTAAATGATAACATTCCAATTATACCAAATTATATATTTAAAGGAAATGTTATAAAAACCAAATATATAAAATTATTAGCAAATTCTTCAAACGAATACCATATAACAAAGAAAAAATCAACCGCGGAATAGATAGAAATACCTGGTCCATCAAAGATCGTTTAATGAAATGTGATACTCTGATCTAGTAACTCCTATGAAAAATTAAATCCAAAGGCAACAAATGTAACACTTCAAAGATAATTTCAAAATAAAATCACCAGATGTGATCTTTCATATAAATATAATGAGGAAATGAAGTACAAATGTTAGCTCCAACCAAAAAATATTACAACTTCCGATCCCTCTCTAAATGCATGAGAGGGATTTAAATAAGAAATTACATAACAAAATCCTAATACTAATGCTACAATCTATCAAATTAAAATTGAAAGGCTATCTTGAATGAAACTGATTCATTGTTTTTCTCCTGATAAATGTTGCAATTTCGTTTGTAATATTATTCCTGGAGTCCCAGGATGACTCATCTCGCAATGCAACTCGCCCAAGATAGGTGGCATCGTAAATGGATCAACAAATTCGCCGCTGCTTGATAGGAATTCTGATAGTCAGCCTGGATTGTTTAGTTTGATCAATGAGTCCACATCGTCCCAGACAACGCTTAAGTCAGTCACTTGTTGATTTCTTTTCATTTCCTTCTCTCCACTTGTTTTCGCTTTTTTCACTTTTGGCAAACTACCAGGAACACACCTCGAATGAGATTGACGAGTATAAGTCGTGTCATTTATGAATGTTATTGTTCATCATACTCCCTGGCCCTTGATATTGCTCTCTCAAATTTTCAATATTTCATGGATGTTCCCATTCCGTAAACAAGATTTCTTTGTGTTTTTCTTTCTACATTCTAGGAAGATTGGCTTCTTTCCTTTCTGGCCTGCTAATTGGTAATTCTGAAATATTTGAACTGCATCATCTATTTTTTTGTCTAAGAGTAATGACATTTTGGATCAAAGATGAAGTAATATCACAAAGTGTCTCATTCGTGATACTTTACGCAAAATTCAATTAATTGTCGAGACAATAATTTATTAGCCCTATGGCTTCGATTTGAATTCATTTAATCTCAAAATCTTTAAACCTTATCCAAAGTTGCTTGAAATTCCTTTTCTTGAATCATTTTTGCATTTTTCTCATTTTGTAACAACACTTTGCAACTTAGGAAATTTCTTCATTTAGTCGTTGTTGTTTGCCTAAAAGTCAGTTCATCAATTTTCCTTTTTCTTCAAGAAGTCGTTTTCCAATTCTTGGACCAGTGTCCCATCTGTAGAAGCCTGCACTTGGCTAACTAAGGTTGATTTTCCTTAGCTTGCTCCTCCAAATGAAGTTATGTGGGAGATCTTTGAGTTACCACCTTTAGAAACTTTCTACAACTTTATCCAATCGTCAGCAAGACTATAAGCTCCCGTATACCTCTAATAATTTTGTGAGGTCTTCGAATGGATTCACTTCATTGTTCTTATAAACAATATTCATAAATTCCTCTCGATGGAGTAGAGAATATGTCATGTTCGTCTTTCTTCTCTTTCTTTTGTCTTTTAATTTCAAATGTGCCTATGTTTAGGGCTGTAAAATACATCCAAAGGAGGTGATCTCCTCAACTTTTAATACAATATGCCCGTAGGATGTTCAGGAATGACTTCAACATCCCGCCATTTGTTCTTTATCTTGTCCCCAATCCAAGCCGTTGAGAAAATTGATCATATTGTGTTAAGAATCGAGAAAGAACATTAAGACCAAGAGAAACCATAACTCCCTAATGTTTCTTCCTTTTCCAGATCATGTCTCTTCGCTTTTGCCATCCGATCCACTCCTTTGATTATGCACATCATCATTGATACTTGTGCATCATTATTCGAAAGCAAGAGACTTCGATCGCATTTGGACCGGATTTATCATCTGTGATTTCCTTTTGGACATCGTGCTTGTCAATAGTGACCACTTTTTGAGTATGTACAATGTGGGCCTGCACAATGTTCAATTGCAACACTGTGCTCGTAGATGTTTCTACCGGCGTCGTCGGGATGTACCTTCTGTCTCCCACCTTGTATTAGAATTCTTAGCCGTGTCCAGAGGAACTTAACAATCTGACTTCTCCAACAACAAAAATTTATTCATTTCTCCGTTGGAATTTAGACTTTGGCTAAGTCAAATTCCGAGGAAAATTATTTAATGAAACAAACAAATCATCGAACTGATCTCGTCTATGCTCGAAACGAGGCAACAAAAACCAAGCGTTGACATTAAATGCTATCGCTTTCGATCATATTGTCTTTCCAGAATGGTTGCAAATTTACAACCTTGTATCTTGGAGACTTCTTCATGCTTGAAATAATTTAAAGTAAATTGGACCACAATGAGCACAATTGAGCTACATTCCTCTTCATCGTTATTCAAAATATTCAGGATATTCCTTCAAACCGTCAATTGATAGGCAACTTCTTGAGCAAGAAGTTTGTCCGGGAAATAAAAAAGAGGAAGAACATGGTTCCACAATACTACCAAAAACCCTAACGTATGTAAATTTTTCCTCCCCAAACCAATCTCCAATTGCAGATAAGTCTCGCTTTAGCTTTATCGTAAAATCTAGGAGGAAAGCGATTAAAAATGGTTTGGAAAACAGGATGAGGAAACCATGACAAATATCTATATACATTATTTTGGAAATGAACCTTCAAAAGTGCTTTAATATAAATATGAATTCTGGGACAGGTCTTTGGGAAGTCCATTTCCATCCCAAATAAGGGAAATTCGGAATTGAAACAAAGAGCATCAAGAATATAGGCCAAAGAAAAGGAGTGGAATTTCCAATCGTTTTTCTTGTCTCTGTATTCAAGTATCCTATTACTACCTGACTTTAAAAGAATGGCACTGTACCAATCCATAATGTCAATTCATAAAGAACCTAGATTAATGGGACCATTTGTATGAAACCTAGTCAATTATCACTGCCAAATAATCTACATCATGGCAATGCATAGCAATATGGAGTGCGTAAGGGAATCTACGTAATACATACCGGATGCTTCATTTTTGCTTCTCTCGGATTTTTCCTCCAATCTTTGATAGGGTCGCATTGACTTTGTTATTATCGCAAAGTCTTTGATAAATTTTGTTATACACCTTCTCATGGTCTGGGAAGGTGATACATTGCTTTCTGTGTCTTCTCGTTTTTAAACGAGCCAAAAGGCACTCCGTATGTCGAAACAAACGTTATGTCTTGTATCTTTACACTCATTAATAACCATCTAATCGCATCATAATAAGGCATGATGCTCGTCTGTCGTAACTGGCGCAAAACTAATTTGCAAGCGATTTTTCAAAGGATCCTGAGTTCAATCTTAAGCTATCTTCGTCGAACCGATGCCTTTCCACTCGTGACTCAGCTTTGCTCTTTCCAATAGGTCAGAGATCGCTTCCCATGTCATTTTCCCCAAGCCCCCGCATGATGTATCCGTGACTCAGTCTTAGTTTTATAGCTTCTTTTCTTTGAAACCGTAGGAGCCTTCAACAAACTTAATCGAACAAAGAATTTGCTCTTTCTCGCCTTCTTCGACATTTCTTCGCTTGCTATTGCTTCCTTTGTCTATGAAATGAAAGAGCTTAGTGTTCTTCGGCTCGCAAGACAATAAACTCCTCGCCGTGATAAACAAGCAACTTAAACTAATGATTTATGAACTTATAAGCCATTTATTTGTTTCGTATATCGCGTAAATGCTCGTTTTGGGTCACACTCACGTATTTAAAACCAAATCATTAACCATATTCATTCAATTTGTTATTGAATGCCCTCGTACCAATAGAGATTTGGCGCTAGAAATATTAAAATATTCACTCATTCAACTTTTCACATGCAATAAATGACATTTATGAATCTACTCCAGAGTTTTGAATGGCTCAAGGATTACAATATGTTTTTCCATTGGTCGATTCCGATTGAAAACTCTTCCGATTCTAATGGTGGTCACCATATAAGACTTTGAACAAATGTTTGATTTTTTCTTTTGAAAGCGTTTATTGTAATAACGCGTCACGGACGTAGGAATTTGCACCAACCAAAGTTTCTCAAAGACTATCCCGATTAATCGATCGCGATTGACCGCATCATCGCATCTGGTTATAAATAACCGTTTTAAACTCTTAGCGATTGAAAATTTCCGATTTAACTAATCGCACATCAAGGATTTGAATAAGCATACAAACTCTTTAAGGGTTACCTCCCGATTCTCCGATTACATTGGATTTTTAACCTAGTTTGTTTTTTATGATAAGGCCTTGTATAATAATCTGATCATGTGTTTTAAATGTTGAATTTGTTTAGTAAAGAATATGAATTCTCCAAAACAATGAATCTTTATTTCAAGTCTTTATTTCTATAAGAAAGAAAGGACCCTATTTCTAAATGAATTTTATTTCTAAAATTTTAAAAAGAAAAGGGAGTGGTCATGCAGATATACAACAGTTGCCAAGGTCATAAAGGTGATTACAAAAAATGAAGATGTTACAAGTGTTGAAGTACATTGATATGCCACAAACACACACCCATTCAATGGTGTGTACAAGCCAAAGATGGTAGTTGATAAAAAAATTGGCAGAAAGAGAAAAAGAAAGGGTACAAATATAAATCATCGCCGCACAAACCTCTTAAAATTGGAGGAAGTTGACATACTTGTTTATGACTTCAATTTAATAAAGAGAGGAACTCTTCGCTCTAGGACGATAGAGATTCTTAAGAGATTGCTACTACAAGAAACAATGTTGAGATGGCAGTCTATGAACCTAGTCGTAGATCTAGAGGAATTTTGAAACCTCAAGTGGTGGGCATGCATGTTGACTTAGATGGGGCACTAGTTGATGAAAAAGAAAAATATGGAACATCTTCATCTACATCCAGTCATTCATCTGAAGATGTGAATTTTGATGGTGTACAAAAAAATATCAGTGATTTTGAATAATTGTGTAAGACAATTGATATAAATGATGTTTGCATTGAGCAATGAAAATGATATTTTAACTTCCCTATGATCTTACACGAAGTTATGAGTCATTTTTATGATTTTTGGATTATATATTTTAATTATGATAAATTCATTTATCTAAAATATTCACAATACAACAATAACTTGAGAAATAATTTATGTTTCATTGGGTTATTTTAGTCATATAATTTGTTCATAATATCATAGTTGAAATATGTTGAAAAGTTATATTTTTAATTCTATGGGTGAAAAATTGTGAAATATATTTTATCTTTAACATTATGGTTGAAAACAATTAAAATTTTATGGATTGTTAGTGTCATGATATTATATGTTAAATGACATGTATAAAAATTATTATAATTTTAATGTGTTTAAAATCTCATTATTTTATATTTAACGTCATTACTAAAAATATGTTGAAAGTGTAGCCGGAAAATAAAAATGGCATTCTAGCACCAACAATTGTGTTTTTTTTTTCATTTATTTGGCACATGAAAATTGGTTTTATTGCCATTTTTTTTAAATGTTGCAAATTAACCCTGAAAAAAATAAAACCTCGTTTTGGAATACACACTTTTCGTTTTTGCATTGTTTTTCATTTTTTTTGGGCTTTTTTGGCTAGAGTTCCCATTTTCAATTTATAGTTCCAGTTTCAAAGTTTACGTTGTTGTAGATGAACCTTCCGACGAAGATTCCAACAGAGCATCTTGATCATCCTCAACTGAAAATGCTCCTTTTTAATGATGTATGATGAGCTCTATACTAAATGACTTTCGTTTTCCCATAAGTACTACTTATGCCTCTAATGAGATTACCAAGAGTTACATACTTCTATTTGTGATAGTCATAGACTTCTATTTCAATTGTCTTTCATGCTTCTTTATGTTGATTTCACGAGCTCTTGCTTTCAATCGTATGCTTCTATGATACCATCTCCTAACATGAGGCATCATATCATGCTTCTAATGACTCCTACCATGATAGTTATACTTTACAACAGAAAACTTGAAACAAAAACTTGAAAAGAACTAGGTGAGGAAGACTATCTCAATCATAGTAAAGATATTTTAGTTCCTCCTTGGATTTCTTCTTTTCAGCTTCTTCCACTTCTTCAGCGATATGGGCTTCTTCCCTTCCTCTTTTGTTGTTGTCCTTCTTGAGCTTTGGACAATCTCTCTTGTAGTGCCCATATTCGTGACAACCGTGGCATTGAACCTTCGGCATGTTCTTCTTCTTTTTCTGAGGACCAAGCATCCCAAACTTCCCTTTTCTTCTAGCCATGGCAGCAAATTCTTGAGCTTGCTTGCTTGATCCTACATCGATTTTTGCCTTCACTACTGGTTTCTTTGATTTTTCACAATGACCATATTTCATTGCTTCTTCCCATAGATGCTTGATGTGAAGTTGCCCCATTCCTCTAGTAGTGCATTGAGCACTGTGGTAGTCATTTCCTTGTCAGCCATTATTTCTCCTAACTCTTGGAATTGGTCTCTTATTTCTGACACCCTCATAAAGTATGAGGTTATTCCTTCTTCTTTTGATATCTTCATCTTGTAGAGCTTGAGCTTCTTCTTCTTTCAGCAGTTCGACAATTAAACCCTTAACATGACCAACGACTTCATTTTCTGTGAGGATCAAATATATCATCTTCTTCCATGCAAGAGAGTTTGACGATCCAACCAATTTGTTGCTCTCCTTTCAATATGAAGTCATTTTGACACATTCAAATATAGATATAAAAATACTCACTTGTCAAGTGAAGATAATCCTAGATGATGAAGTCTTCAACTTGATGCCTTCATGATTTTGATGATGATGTAGATAATAGAAGATGTCTTCTTGGTGAAGATGCCTTTCTTCAAAAGTGATCCTTGGCTCAAAGGGAGATCACATTGATTCCTTGATGATGATGACAATGTTTTTTCCTGCTTTTCTTCCTTAAAGACAACACTAGTTAAGCTTGTCTCTAATTTCAACCCTCCTTCAGAATTTTGGCTTGATGTAGCAGTTCTACAATTTCGACCTTTTCTGCAAAACCCTAGTTCACACGTCTGGCTAGAAGATGGAAAAAAATTTCTTCCTTTCTACTTCGCTTGACTTGACTTCTTTTTCTTGTTATTTCGGCTTGCAAAGGAGACCATTCTTAGCACATAACTTGATCCTTGATGGTGATTGCAATTCTATACTTGTTGTTGCACAAGGATGTCTTAATACTTCGCACGTGTGGAGAATATAACCCATAAAAACATACCCAAAAGTGCTTCGCTCTTCCTTCCTCATGATAATGATTATAGAATGTGTGAGTTTCCCAGGAACGCTTCAAGTGTGGAACCCTTCTTTGGATGAGCTAGGGTTTTGAGGTCTTTTTTGATGCTCTTAATTATTCCCTTTCAATATGATGAGAGGGTTAGTCCTTCTTGATGATTTATGCTCGATGTTTCCAAGATTATCTCTCTATACTTTTTCCATAGAGTATTATCCTTCTTCGTGTTGCCCTTCCTTGATGTAGTCACCTTAGCTCTAGTACCATGTTGAGAAATCTAGGGGCAACAACTATAGGTGATTTCTCTTACTTTGATAACTTCTTGTGATGTATTTTTACTTTACTTGATTAACTTCTTCTTTCCTTTATTATTATTAGTTTTCTCTATCATCAAACATCTACCAAATCATAAATAACAATGAGACAATAAGACACAAGATATAGGCAATCAACCATCGCTAAAACCTCTCCAACTGAGAGGAAAACCCACCAAAATCCTTCTCTTCTTATAGAACTTCAATTGACGAATTCCAAGACCTATGACCATTGACCAAGACCCTCCAAGACCAAGTCATCATTACTTCTTGATAAGCTTTCCTTACACAACTTTCAGCAACAAACTTCAACCTTCCAGTAACTTCAACCCCAGCAACAATTTTTGCAACTTTGACCTAGCAGCTTTGCAACTTCGACCTTAATGCAGCTTCAACAATTTCGATCTAACAATGTCACAACTTCGATCTAGAGGAAGCTTCACAGATTTAATCTTACAACTTCATAGTTTCGACCTTGCAACTTCACAGTTTCGATCTTACAACTTCACAACTTCAACCTTGCAGCTTCATAGCTTCGATGCAGCTTCAAAATTTCGTCTAGCTCGGAAACTGTAGAAACCCTAATGAGAGAGAGAGAGAGAGAGACCCAAAAACTTTGATCTTGATCTTCTTCTTCTTCTTTATCCCTTTCTAGCTTCTATCTTGAGGATATCGAACTTTCTTGAGTGAGTGTCCAAATAAGGTGGAATTCCTTCTTATTTATAGGCTTCTGAGGGGTACAAATTGTTATCTTGAGGCCGACTTGTCCCTTCATGTAGGCCAACTTGATCTTTGTGCCATGGCGAGGTCTTAGAGGGTCTTTTAACTCTATTTTGACTCAATAATTTTTTCTTTACTATATGTAACATGCCCAAATGGGTCTTCAATACATGACAATGAATCAGTTGACTTTATGACAAACCTAGAAGCACACAATGGGTGCTTGACCCAAAAATAAATTTCCCTTGAGCATGAAATCCATGTCTCAAGAACACAAATAATAAATATTTTTCTCTTTTAATTAAATACATAAAATCACGATTACATATGCCATTATGAAGATCGAACCTAGTTACATATTTCTACAACATGTTCCCTCTTAATGAGTCAACTGTTGATTGAGTTTTTCATGACCCATTATTGATGGGGGCTATCAAGGCACCAACAATCTCACCCTTGTTCATAAGCTTTAAGGTGGGATGAATTGTACTCCAAGGAAAAGAATAGGCTTGTTTGTTGTAGTGTTTGTTCATTTCCTTTTGTTATATACTTGTAGATATTGGAAAAGTTATTATGTTTTTGCATGAGGCTTTGTGAATTTAGTTATACCAAGGAGACCCAGCTCTCTTTGTTTTTGTTGCTTTTTATTTACTTGTATTTCAAAATTCAAGTCATTGTTAATTAAATCTAACCTTGTCAAGGGTTCTTACCTACCTAGGGATTCAATTCACCCCTTTAATGATTGCTTGCACACCAAGAAGAAAGTGGGTTTACCTTGATACTTTTGTTTGTTGGCCGCATTTGGGATATAAGGTAAGGATAGAGGTCTATTTATGTACTTATATTTTTAATTTCTATATTTTCTCATAATTCAATTAGATTAAGTAGATAAACAATGAAAATAGTGTAATTTACCTTGTTCAAATTTAGAACTTCTACTTGTTTCGTTTCAGTTCTATTTAGTCTTTTATACTCATGTTCAAAACTTAATAAACAAGATAAAATCAATATGAAAACAACCATAGATTCATTAATCAAGTTAATCCCTATTTTACATAGTAATTTTTTCCCATCTTCTCCTATTTTTTCAATTTTGCCTAAAAATTAGATGGCAAATCCACTTCTACCTACACTATTCATACTAGCTAACATAGCATTTTTTGGTAAAAGGTGTGGATGACAACTCTAGTTCTACCTATCTATTCATCCTTGCTAGAATATCGTTTTTCCATAAATAGTGTGCTATCATAGGGCTTATCCTCTACTCATTTTCTACCCCCATCCAAGTGTTATAATATTCATACCTATTATGTCTAGGTTGTGTTCACATATTTCTTTCTTATATTGCCCAAAAATACCTATAGTTGTGATCTTCATAGTATACTACTCATATCCATTTGCATGTGAATAGTACAAGAGACTTGTCCGATGCTAGATCAAGGAACAGGTTGGCAATTAAGCATCCATCCTCTTGTTAACAAAATTGTCTTCATATTTTCAAGGGATATCAAAATCATGTAGCATTTTTAAATAAAAAATTTCTAATTACCTTGAAAAAATTAGTGCAATGCAATAGCATATGACCTCTCTTTTTTTAAGAACATATTTAATTAAAATGTTCTTATTTTGCATATTGAAATATACTGTAAACAATCTGATAAATTTTAATGTCCATCTCTCAAATGGTGTCATTACGACAACGAGATGTAGAGCTCAATCCCTTGTTTATTGGTATCCGGCTTTGTTAATAACTACATTCATGTTAGCCCAAATCTATTGAACACCAAGAAGGATTAGAAAACCTAGGGTACACATCTCTCAATGCATAATAGATTTGGATTAACATGGATATATGATTCTGTGTGGGGGATAGGAAAGCTAAATGACATCAATACTAGTTATTATGAACATCACTTCCAATCGTAATGATATCTAAAATCTCTCTTTAAATTATGCCATGAATAAATCATTGTCTAGAAAATCATCATTAATTTCTACTTTGTTGATCCATTTTCCAGTAAGTCAGTCAAATGGTTGAATGTATCTACACCTTGGATACCATTAAATAAAATGAATATGTCTAAATAATATTGCAACCTAGATTTGTTGCGCTAATTAGTATCTAAAAAAATAAGAAAAAAATAATCAATCTCATAAAGCTCAAAAATGTTTTTAAGAATTTTAGGGAATTTCAATCAACGAGTATTTACAATTGCAAACTTACATGACCTCTAGTATTCTACATCCATGAGGATGTGTGTTAACAATGTCAAAGCCTATCCTTTCCATAAGGAACTTCCTTTTGCACCTTGTTATAACAACTAAGTCTATTGTGATCTCTTAATTGACATCCATAATCAAATTGATCAATCTCTAAGCCTCTCCAACTAACCCCTCCTTCCTGCAATGCACCTTTTTATAGGCCATCTCCAAGAGTTGATTAAAACAATTCTACATTTCCAATGGTTCGATCAATTTTGGTAGACATTGTTTGACACCTAATCCTCTATGGGTGGGTGTGGAAGGCGAACAATGACAAAGGAGTCCAAGTGACCTTGGAATGTGGAAATATAAATGACCATCGACTGCCATGTAGACATCTATATATTCAAACAAAACATTGTTGATGGAAAGTTTCCATGCCAATCCTTCAGTCTATGTCATTCATTCAATCTAGGTAAACTTACATATTGGCCAATGATATATGCACACTAATCAATATGCTAGTTGACTTCCTCATTGATGTTCTTTTACTCAATTCCTCAACTATTAGATGACTTGGTTCAATCAACTTCCTCAGAATATCCTACCTCGATGTATAGACTACTAGTCAATCCAATTTTAGATAAAACCGCCCCTTTTTTATAGTTTTTGGTCGCCAAAAACTTATCAATGCCAAAGAAGATGAGGAAATCTACCATTCATCTCCTCAAACATATAGCATTTTTCTTTTGTAGAAAATTGACCCTTCGAACAATTCTTGATGTCTATTGTTTACCCATATGAACTTCACAAAGCTTCCTCTAAAACAATGTCATGTTCCAACTAGGTGTGCGCATATGATACTCAGTCTTCAACCTCTAGAAATACCATGAACTCCTTGCCTTCGTCAAGCATGGAGTGTTCAACAAATTTGAAACTTTTTGCATTAGTCCCCACCTATTGCACAATCCCAAAGGGACCATACTGAGTAGGTTTTAGCTTCTTCATCGAGCTTTGTATCTATTTCTCATTGAGATGTAAACACACCATATATCCTACTTGAAATTGATGAGATACCTTGTCTTGATCATACCTCTCCTTATACCTTTGATATACTCCTTGCCACTACACTTCCACCTGCCATTAGGCAACTTTTGAGGTCTAACATGTGTCTCCTAAGAAAAATAATAAAATAATAGTTAAAACAATAAAATACTAGTTAAAGCAATAAAAAAAGTTATAATTTTTTAAAGAAAAAGAAAGAAAACCACAATTTTTATTGTATTTTGGGCTCATCTCCTTCTAGATTTACTCAGATATGAAGTGTAGACACCCGTTGGATATGGAATTAAATTCCACATCGAAAAAATGAAACACACGTTTTCCATGTATTTTCACTTTTTTTATCGATGTGGACCTATTCAGAAGTATGCAGAGTAATTACTCGTTGGATATGGAATTTAATTCTGCTTCCAACCAGTGTCTACACTTCACATTTGAATAAACCTATAAGGAGATAAGGCATGAATACAATGAAAATAAAGTAATTTTCTTTTCTTCCCTCCAAAATATTTTCTCCTAGGGATGACATCATCATCTTAAATCTTACTGGTTCTTTAAAAGTTAATTTTTTTAGTACAATTTTTACTTTGAGGCCAATTTTTTACCTCAAAATTCCCCTAATGCTACCTACATACTTAAATATCTCAATGAGCATAATGACTATCTTGTTTGCCATCACATTCCATTGACTCCTCTCCAATTGTTTGGGCAAATGACTGTTAGAGTGTATCCAAGGCAAAAGTCCCAAACATGTCTCTAAGGGTGAACTACTACTAGAGCTATACCCTATCTAACTATAACAGTGTTTTATATAGGGTAAACTTTAATCCTGAGTCTCGGGATGTCCACTATTAAACGCCTTCAACAAATGCACCGTGATCTTGTTTACCACTTCTATATGTCCATTGGTTTGTGGATGAATGAATGTACTCCTCTTCAACTTCGCTGCCATCATACACCATAACACTCTCCAAAATCAACTTAAAATCCTGCAATCTATGTTTGAAATAATGGATTCAAAGAACCCAAAGTGTGCCCATATTATATCTGGAAAACAACTTAGTTGCTTCTTTCCTAGTGGCAGTTTTCTTACAGGGACTTAATTATGCCATCTTGTTGAATATGTCAACTACTTCAAATGGGTAATCATGTTCTTGTTTGTGCTTTGAGAATCATAGAAGGATATCCACCAGAATGTTATCCTGTAGAAAATCTAGTACCAGAAAAAGAATATATAAGCCCAATGTCCTATTAACAGGCTTCGGCATACAACAAATCACACATGCCAAATAAACTTACCAGCATTAGTCAGCATGTTTGGCCAATATACACTCAGTTTAACAATGCCTTTCCAACCCCAAAATGTTCGACGACTCTAGAAGCATGCACAGCATGTTATATTGTACTTTTTCGAATTTCATGTAACTTCATATAAATTCATTTTCTACATCAGTACTCATCATAAAATTTTGCATTCATTCATTAAATAACTGTTGGTGCTTTACCTTTGCTTTTCCTTGCAGATTTTCATAAGACTTTGCACTTAAAATATTTTCATTCATTGATTATGTCAGTCTTGATGTTCTACTTAATTATCATAAAAAAGCATTGAAAACATTTTGAATCATTGATTAAGTCCTAGTTTTCCACTTCATAAATTACCATCAAAAAAATAAAAAAGTAAAAATTGGTTCTGAATTCTCTCGCAGCCCCTTTGACCTATTTATTATTACTTGTTGGGCATGAATAAAACAATCTTATCTTTCTTATTCATCATATGTTTATAGCGTAATTGTTTGAATTCATTTCAATATTATTGATCAAAGCTAATTGCATTTGCTTGAACAAAACTTGCAGCCATAAAAACTAGTCAAACTAATGTCACTTGTACAATTTTTGGTATTCTCTTTCCACTGCAAAACAATTGCATCAATTTTTCATTACAAATAATACAAAATGATTGTTAATTTCTGTTTCAATATTATTTTTTTAATATTTAAGAAAACAATAATAACATTTCCTTACAGGTCCCATCTATCAAGCTTCATAAATAAGTTTTGGAGTAAATGCCTGTAGAATTCATTTATTTTTAATATAATATATTAACTTTCATCCAAATAAATTTAAGAAAAAAGGTAGGAAAAAAAATAAAGATGTTAACAATACGTAGAAAAAAATGTTTGATAAGCTTTCTATAATCACAATTTCACACTACATCTAAGCTCAGCATTTTATATAGCTAAGTTTTGTAAATTTGGAAGATATTGTTCATACTATTGTAAACTTTTTGCTAAAACATGTATTATACATCTAATCTAGGTGTGGCTTCTAGATTGTGAGGGGCATTCATGCCTGGCAGAAGACCTCGTCTACGTGATCTAGTGAATATAATGACATTTACAATGTGACAGAATGGATGATAGCCCGAATAGTTTGTAGATATGGATAGAAGAAACTTTTGAATTAAAAAATGACTAAGAACAATCGATTCCATGTTATTTTCTATGGTGATTTTGGCATCACCTGTTCAAGATCAAAATATTCAAACATTAAACGCCTCACCTCAGGCTTGCCATAAACAGTATATGCAAGACCATGAAGGGCTTGTTGTACGGCAGTGGAAGCTAGATTTCTAAGTCTTCTGTTTTCTTCAGAAGCTTGTTTGTGTCGTTCACCATATACGATAAATTTGTGAAGCCCCTTTTCACGAAGAGATCTACCACATAATCTATTCAGTAGCAAGCGACGATGCTTCTCCTGTATCCAGTGCCCAGGCGCGTCCAGGTGTTTCATTAGCAGCCTCTCAGCCATAACAATATCCTGTAAAACAAGAAAATATATATATATATATATATATATATTACTCCCAAGAAAGTAAACTCACAAACACTTGAATTCTATATGTATCCAACCATTGGTGGAGAAGAGAAAAGGAAAGTACACATAACCGACACCTTACTCCTAAAACAAAAATAGGATACAAAGCTTCTGTTCCTAGAATTAACTTATAGGCAAAGAGACACAAATTGGAGTATCTTTCTGGGTCTGTCAATGAGACATAGAACAAAGCATAGTAAGACAAAAAGGTCACATGCTGCTACAAAGGACAATACTAAAGCTTGTGCCAAGAGGTGCCAAGAGGTTTGGATGTAATTTCATGGTAAATAAAAAGAGAGTAATTTGGACTCTACAACTAGGAATATACATGTGTGTGTTGGGGAGGGAAAGGAGCATCAATCTCCACAGGTCCCTTTCTCTACGTCTTCAAGAAAACACACCAGCTGGATTCATGATAGTATAACAGGTGAAAGGGAAATCCAAACCTTGTGGAGGCACAATCTGTCATGTCCCCATTTTTATTTTCCTCTGTTATATATGTCAATATATTTTTTTTAATGAGTATGGAGGTAAGACAATTCTCTACAAATCTTGTTTTTATGTCAAAGTGTAATTTGCATTGAAAATATGAGTTTGGTGGAGTTGAAGTTGAAAAAACATAGAAAATTACAATTTTCAACGTCAAAAAAGGGCAAAAAGTGTTTCCCAACTTCATGTTTTCACCCCTATAGTATAGCTAGGATGGATTTCCAAGGCACGAGATGGCCAGGTCATGAGAGCAGGATTATGTCATCAGGGGTCCCAACTCCCAAGGGAGTCTTGAGAAGTTTTACGGGGTCCAACAATCTTAGCTTGGCATTTTCTACCATCAGGAGCAGTTCAGTGCATTTGCTTTTGGTTCCATTGCATTATGGTGATTCCCATTATTAATGAGCATAAGTTAATTAATTACACTTAAGGTAGCAATCTGAAAGGAATATATGATGGAACCCCTCGGTGTAATAGCACGTTGGAACCAGAGCGAGGAGATCTAGATTCTACAGGATGGGATGTTAAGGAGTGACTTTCAGTGGCCAAAGAGAGTATGGTGGGAGATTTACATTTTCCCAGATTAAAAATGACTTTAATTAGTCACTTAATTAAATTGCAAAAAAGGAAAATTCTTAACTAAAGAAAAGGCCAAAAAGGGAAAAGGTCACTTGAGAAATAAAAATAATAAAATAAGATGTTTCTAGAAGGCCAGAGAGAGTTCCATCCAGTCTTTAAAAGGAGGAGGAGAAGACCATTTGGGACATCTTGGATTTGAGCATTTGTCTTTGGTGTGAATTAGGGAATTCAATTCTCTACCTCAGTAGCCCTAGGGCAAAAACCCTCGGGTGATCTAGCGAGAGTGGGCGAGAACCCATCTCTCCCCTTGGTGAATTCATTCAGAATTCACAAGTGATTTCAGCAGATCAATAATTTGGAGGCTCGTTGCAACATTTTTGTTGATCTTTTGAGGACATCATCTATGTTATATTCATGTTCCTTGTACTAGCTTATTTATATATTAATAAAATAACATTGAGTTCTTCTGCATGTTTGTCTTGTTTATTCTTCAGCTGCAGATTGTATTTTCTAGTTTGTCATAAAATTAATGGTTGAATTTGCAATTTTTTATTTAAATTGATGGCATAATTTTCTGAAGCCATTTGTTGCAGAATTTATATTTGGGATATTACAGTGGTATCAGAGTTGGTTTTCTTGTTAGCCTAAGGGTTTACTTGCCAAATTTCCAAACTAGAATTATTGCAAGAGTAGGAAGGAGGGCTTTCTTGAAGACAAACCCTGGTTGAAAGGATAAATCTCTAAGGGCAAATCTGTCCCCTGAATATTAATTACTCAACAAAATGCTCGACATTTTTTTTTGACATGAGAAAATTGTTTGATGAGTAATAATTATTCGACAATCTGAGAGGTCGGTGAAGATTTCTCAAAGGGAGTTGTTGTCGCCTGAACTGTACACACAAATGCGACAACACTCAGGGTGAGGGTTGTCACTTTGATCCCTACCCCCTCTATTTAAGCTAACTCCTAAATGCAGGCTAAAGGGGTAGTCCCTATGGATAAGATGATGAGAAACCCATTGCGAACCAACAAGTCCAAGAGATACAACTGAATTTCCTAGCAACTTGAATTAAGATTAAGTGACAAGTGAGATTATTAAGCACAACAAGATTGGATTTCTTGAGATTATGAATGTGAGACCAGTGCCTTAGAATTAATTACTTGCACAATAGAGATTAATATATCAAGTTACCAGATGAACAGTTGTTGCAAGATGCAAAATGTATCCTACAAGAAGAGCATGACCTAATCTGATATGAGATGCAAGATCTTGGTCAATTTTAGTAAATGCCTAATCGATGTGAATCCTTCCTCTCAATTATTTCAAAGCTAATCTCGAACACAAGTTGTGGAGAGAAGTCCAAAGGAAGGAGGTTAAAGCCTCATTAACGATACCTCACGTGGAGTTCTAACCACCTAAGTGCCTTCGTTCCTATAAGGGATTGCCAACAAGAGAACCGCAAGGTCACCTATGTTAACTGTGAATGAGGGTCTAGTCTCCTCAAATTGGATGAAGAAGGTGGTTATATTTCTCTTTCAACCAAGCTTATGCTTGGAGGTAAATTTTAAAAATGCACTTCTAGTATTTTAAAAATGCACTTCTAGTCCTAGAATGGAGATGCAATTATTGCTTCAATGAGAATTTTAAACTACTTGAAATCAAGATGCTCAAAAAGTCACACAAGATTACAAGATGACATTACTTTAGAGAACGCTTTATCTCAATGAAATGAGATTAGCAATACCAATTACTCAATGATTCAAGATGCTTATTAATGAATTAGAATAGCTCTCTTATACTTATGTTATGAGGCTATTGGGAATAAGAGAAGCTTTAATGTTCTTTAAGCACAATAGCAACAAGAACTAATGACTAATGAGATTGCTAACAGTGATAATTGATGCAAGAAGAGACTAACAAATGCATAGACCTAACTATGGATAACAGAAAGAGAGACACAATGCAATGATGCAAGAATGCAAAGAGAAGGATGCAAGGGTTAGCTTATCCTCAAGACCAAAAAGAGACAAATGCAATTAGTTAACCAATGATCCCATTATTCAATGATGCACCAGACTTCAATGGAAATTCATGCCAATCAGGTCAAGCCACTTATTGTTGTGAAGACAGTCCCAAAATCACTTGCAATCAAGGCAATGACAATGATGAATAAGCCTTTTAGGTTACTAGGCTTATTAGGGAGTGTTTTTAGGCCCTTTCAAAGTGATTATTATGAAATTATGCCACTGTTATGATTAGCTTCAGATCTGAATACTTATTTCAGTCAAGAAATGAGTGAAGATAAGGAGAGAGAAAGACCAAAACCCTTGAGGCCTTTTGGCTAGTCTCAAAGTATGCCAAGTTGAGGCACCAAAGATGCTTGGATAAGCTTCAAATATGCAAAAAATGCTCTCTAACACCTGGAACCACAAGATGTTAGTCTTGAAAACAAAGGAGCAACCCCTCAATTCCTCATGGCTAGGGAAAATGAGGCCTCTTAGTCCTGCAGCTAGGATTAGGAGGTTGATTTGTCAAGTGTAAGCACTTCAAAATCAGTCTTGAGACCCAAACAAGTGATAAAACCCTTAAAGGACACCTGCAAACAAATATTGTTAGCCTAGAATCAATTTTGATGATAAATCAAGCTAGAGGCTAGGGTCTAGAGGCCCTTTAGGGCTGCGGCTAGGGACAATAGCCCTAAAAACCCTTGTGACTAAGTGGATTGTGGCACTGCAAAACCACTGATTAGCCAAGAAAAATCAAACCCTTATGGATCAATGACAAATATTTAACGAGAAACCACTTCAAACCCTTCGAAAATTATGGTTAAGCCTACAAACACCAATATTTAGTGCCAAAAACGAGTAACAAAGTTATTTTCAAGCCCTCTCAAGGTTGCGGGTAGTCTTCTTGGCCTAGATGGGGCTGCGAATAAGCCTAATAGGCCTCCAAAACCCTACAACTCCCCTTAGTCAAGCAAACAAGTGAAGTGTGAGCCACAAAAATTGATTTCCACGACCAAAATTTACCTACCAAACCTTCAGATGGAAAATACTTATGAAAAACCCTAGTTTGTGCAACAAATAAGCCCTCTAGGGCTAGCGGCTCCCTCAAAGAGGCCAAGCATTGAATTTCTAGGACATTGGTCTTGCAAATCAAGGCCTTTAAGGGCCATATCAACCTTCCTTGGCTAAACGCTAACTTCCAAAAAGGTGGACGACTCCCCCTAACATTGAAAATGGCCCAAACCCTAGTTGTCTAAGCTAGGTGAAGGCTTAGACCTTTTGACTTCATATTTGTCTTTGAATCCTCAAGCGATGGCACCTACAAGTTAGATAAGTAGAGCCAATCCACTAGATCTACAAAAGTTTAAAATAAAAACAAAGAGAAAAATAATATACAAGGGTTAGAAAATTATTTACAAAATTATGCACAAAATATTCACGCTACTAACAATTAAATTTAAGCTCTAATTAGAAAATATTCTTTTTAGCCCAAGTAGAAATTTGAAAATAATTGATAGAAATAATTTTTATTTGATGTACTAGCCAAATCCCTGCATCACAAATTGTTAGACAAGCTCAGAGTCCAAACAAGATGTGGTCACCTCAAAGTCCATGTTCTTGGGGGTTGCCCAAAGGTTGAATCACCTGAAGATCTCTACACACTCAAAAGATACATTATTAATTCCAAAGGGGTTCGATTCACACAAGAAAACTAGAGATCTAGAGATAATTGCTAGATTTTCTAGGTTCAATGTGATTACTTTGGCCCAATACCTAAAGCAAGATACATGTGCTAATAGATAATCCAACCACTAGTTATGGAACAACAATATTCAATAACTAACACAATTAGAGCATTAAAATCATTCAACACATACCATGAATTATCGAGAGAGATACATCTCGAATTGAAACTGTGCAAAACCAATGATAAGCCAAGAAAACTCAAACCCTTATGGATCAATGGCAAATATTCAATGAGAAACCACTTCAAACCCTTAAAAAATTATGATTAAACCCACAAACACCAATATTTAGTGCCAAAAACGAGTAACGAAGTTATTTTCAATCCTTCTCAAGGTTGCGACTAGTCTTCTTGGCCTAGATGGGGTTGTGACTAGGCCTAATAGGCCTCCAAAACCCTACGACTCCCCTTAGTCAAGAAAAAAAGTGAAGTGTGAGCCACAAAAATTGATTTCCACCACCAAAATTTATCTACCAAACCTTCAGATGGAAAATACTTATGAAAAACCCTAGTTTCTGCAGCAAATAAACCCTCTAGGACTAGCGGCTCACTCAAAGAGGTCAGGGGTTGAGTTTCTGGGACCTAGGTCTTGTAGATCAAGGCCTTTAAGGGCCATATTTGTTGAAAAATGTAACTAGGTTCGGTCTTCATAATTGTATTTGAGTCACAATGAAATGTACTTATGAAATAAAATGAAAACGAAAATTTTATTATTATTACAATGACTTATTAAAGTATGGGTTTCATGCTTGGGTCAACATGTTTTAGGTCAAAGTCCCCATTGAGGACTTCTAGTATTTATTCTGAGTCAATAGAGCCATTGTACATCTAAAGAGACCCTTCTTGGGCTTTTGAATTATGTAGAAAGGATTATTTTTTAGTCAAAAATGAATTATGTCACCTCCACACCCAATCGGCCTTAAGGAGATCAAGTCAGCCTCAAACTGGGCAATTTGATCTCAATAGAAGACTATATATTGGAGCAATTTGAATTCATTTGGAAGACATACTCTCACACTCACACAAGTTCGATATCCAAGAGGAAGAGCTGGAAAAGTGTGAAGTAGGAAAAGGAGGCTAAAAGAAATGTGAGGTTGGGGGAGCAAGAAGATTAGGTCAAGATCGAAACTTTGGGCCATCTATCTCCCACACACATGGGTTTTCTAGGGAGATCGAAGTCCAAACTACTACATCGAAGTTACTGCTACCAGTTGCCACTGCTAAGTCAAAGTTGCCACTATTATGTCGAAGCTGCTGCTACCAGTTGTTGCTGCTTCAAGTGAAGGTGTTGCTCCAAGATCGAAGCTATTGCATTGAGATCGAAGTTTTTAGGTCAAAGATAAGTGTTGCATAATAGTACTCCTGTTGTTGCTTCTGCCAAGTCGAAGATAGTATTATCTACAGAAGAAGGAGAGGATTGACTTGGTGTGCAAGAATTCTGTGTCTAAGTCAAGAGTCTTGGATTATCTCAGGAAAATTATTGAAAGAAGAGTTGTTGACTGGGCTTCCCCTAGAGTGGGGTTTTTCCCTGGCTGTCTGTCTACATTTGGTGTCCTTGATCTTTGTGCTATTGTTTTGGCAATTGCTTGATGAATTAAGATAATAGAAGAACACAAGAAAGTTAATAAGATCAAGGTTACTTGGGAGCGGGAGCGCAATTTTCAGAAGCTCCCGGTCCGAGAGCGTTTCGGGGAGCTTTTTTTTATAATATATATATATATTTTTATTTTGATGCATATATGTCAACAAAAACATGTAGAATGATGAATTAGACATAAAAAACATAAAAACATAGATTGAACCATGTTGAGAATTTATAGGGCTGGAGATTAATTCAAATTCTCTTCTTGATAATTGCTTGTGAGCTTACTTGAGTTACTTATGTCTTCTCTTTGTTATCTGATTTAGTCTTTCATCAAGTCAATTATCAAAATACACAAGACACGAAATTAGGGTCCTAGAGCCAGGGCAAAACCTCTCCCTCTTGGAAAGGAAAACCCGCAAAGAATTCTTATAGATCTTCAAATGACAAGTACCGTGACCAAGACTCAGACCCTTGACCTAGAGATGCTTCCAAGACCTTGTCAACACTTCTTTGTATATTCACAACGTTGATCCTTCTCCACTGCAACAACTTGAACTGACCTGCACCAACATTAGAGAACTCGATCTCTAATTTTATCTTCCTTGATTCTTTGTTTATCAAACCACTCCTTCTTCCTTGATATTCACTTGAGATATATATATTGTCTTTTGAGTACTGAGAATAGGAAGGTAAATCTCAGATTTACCTTCCTCTTATTTTCTCACTTTCTATCTTTAATATGCAATACATTAAACTTCACGCTTTTAACTTTGCAATTCATATCAAAGTATATGATATTACTGTTGTCTTAATTTCGGATATACAAACATTGTTGTAAACTTGACTTTGCATATAGATTTTTCCACGTTGTGATATCTGCACCGCAATCCGCACTATTCTCATGTCCTTAGACTTCCGCACTTAATCCCAGACTAGACCGCAGCGCCTTATATTAATTCGCATTTGCTGCTTCAGGATGCTTCACAAGACAGATCCGCACCCACTACGTTAATACATATTTACTTCAATATTTTTGTCACGTTGTTTCTATCATAGATAAATCTGTATGTCCTTGCTCATCCGCACTGTTATATTTTTTGGGATCTGCAATCATCCTTTAAAATATCCGCATTTGATCAGAGGTGAATCCGCATTCCTATACCCTTCAAACTTTTGCACGTGACCGCATTCCTGTACCCTTCAACTATTCGCATTTGTTCAGAGGTGACCACAAAACTGGCTTTCACTTATCCGCAGAATAGTCCACTCTCTATCACGCATTTTAATTACAGAGATGACAAAAACTCATCTTCAGGTTGTCCGCACTTCTTGCTCAGAGAGATATGTAAGACTTGATTTATAATGGACCGCAGAGATTGTATATATATAGTGGCAGTTTCCCCATCTGAAGGCTGACCATACATTAGCTTGTAGGCCGACTTGACTGTGAGTGTGAAGGCTAATTTTATCAATTATTTCCAACGTTGATTTAAGGGCTATCTCAAGCCATTCTTCCATAGCTTCTGAACTTGGTCTTGGAGCATTACTAGGTACTTCATATATGACACTTATTACATTTATATCTAGAAGACAAAACCCTGGATAGACATCAAGAAGAAGTCTATTTAACCTATAATAAAATCTTGCTCATGAAACCCATGAAGCAAGTAAAAAATACATTTTATTATCTTTGTCTTCTTCTTTACATAATTACATAGTCAATATGAAGACCGACCTAGTTACACTTTTCAACGAACCATATAACATCAATCATCTAGAAGTTATAATCTTCTAATCTAGATATTATGTTCCTAATCTAGAAGTTATGTTTCTAATCTAGAAGTTAGAAACATACAACATATCGACTCTTGAGTCTCATGATTCATCAATCTTAAGGTTTCAAGCTTTCAAGAATCAATATATAACATTTATCATCATTGATTCATTGATCAACATAGTTGTACCTGTAAGCTAAGTGTAACATTTACAACAAAGAATATTTAACATGAAATGCAATGTTATAAAATGAAACAAAATGAAACAACTTTCAAATTTCATGAAGATCATATTCATAATTCATAATGAGTTATAAACTTATAACTACCAACTTCAAAGTTTTAAACTTCAAACTTAAATTGTCATATATTGTTTAAAAGAAATATCATAATAAATGTGAAAGAGTCAAGTTTCAACAGTGATTAAAAGTTTAAAACTACTAGAAACTACAAAAGACTAGTAAATCTATTTTATCTATTGCTCAGCCTCTTGCCACAAGAAATGTCTAATTTTTGAAATTTGAGCAAATCGTCGTAATGGTGGTCTTCTAATGCTTGGCCTTAATGCTTGTTGACATTGTCTTCTCTCAGAAAATATAATTAAAAAAATGTGAATAATTTCTCTAGAAATGTTAAAAAGTATTTGTAAAGATGTAAGAATGAAGAATAATTTCTCTAGAAACATTAAAGGGTATTTGTAAAGATGTAAGAGTGAACAGAAGATACTCTATGACAAACACCCACTTAAAGATAAGGATCCAATAAAATATTCACACAAATTCCCAAGATGTAACCCAAAATAAAATGAAAAAGCTCTAACCTGTGGTGTGTCTTGGATGAAATAATGTGCAAATTGTCAACCATAGAAATCTAGATGGTTGTAAAGATTTAAAAATCTTAAAAACGATGGCGTATTAATAAACATTGAATACATATTGAGAAAATCACATGATACATCTAGTTTTTGGAACACTTCTAACAGAATATCATCCTAAAAGATACAGTAAGATATTGTAATGTTGGGGTCACATTAGGAAACATAAACTGGGGCTTTGATTTTGATATCATTGTGCAGGAAGCCACATGCTTTTTTATGTGATGGTCGCTTAAGAAAAAAAATGGGATCTTTTTCTAATAAAATATAATAGAGTTAAAATCTTAGAGTCGTAAGTCAATCCCCAGGGGGAGAATGGGATCTACACTTTAGCTGACTGCTTAGGTATTCAGCATGTCCAACAGATGGAGAACGCGTAGAATACTAGAATGTGTTGCTAAGGAATAAATTAATTTCATTTAAGGAAATGGGAAATTCAACCTAGAAGGAATATCATTAATTATCCAAAGTTTAAGCAATTGCATTTTCATCAACTTGTTACCCACTTTGCCATTAAGGTCGTAAAATCTCTAAGAAATAGTAGATGGGAAAATACACAAGCCCCCATCTCATGCAAGCAATATGGCCATGACCTAAAAGGGTAGAGGCATTGATGAAACATCAACAAATATTTCGGTCATCCATCGTTATCTCCAATAAGGTGGCATATCTTGATTGCAAAGGACTGTAAACTTGGTTTCAATGTGAGAAAGGAGTAGGTGTAAGGCATTAACAATAGTACAAAGAAATGATTTCATAATATTTAGGACCCTTTTTACAGTGAAGAGAAATTGTTGTTGAATTAAATACTGGGTTTCAAAGGGTCATATATTCTGCTTATAATACCTACAGCACAATGAGCCTTAAAGCTAAGCTTTTGTTTTTATTCCTTAATGAAAATTAGCCTTTACTCATATCTTGATAGTTGATCCTTGCATAAAATGAATATGATGTGTGCTTTTCAACTAGTTTGAACAAAATCCATTCCACTTTATGGTAGGAAATTTTGTCTCAAGATTCTTAAAGGATATACCTTTCCTGGGTTTACAATAAAATAATAGCCATTACCAAATGGAATTGTATCATAATATGTTAAAAAATAGTTGATACACAAATTATATTGACAGTATAGTTAGGTTGGCAAATGGATGATTTAAGCAAATGGAAAGCAAGTAATTTCATTTAGGACCAAGTCTTTAAGCAAAAAAAACGCTACCGAAAATGCTCCCTAAAACTCGAAAACGCTCCCTCCCTAAAAAAAGGCTCCCTAAAATGCTCCCTAAAACGCTCCCTGAAAACCAGGGAGCGTTTTTTCTATTTAGGGAGCGCGCTCCTGAGGCGCTCCCAAATCGATCTTGCTCAAAGCACGTTTTGGGAGCAGGGTCGAGGAGGGGGAGGCACTCCCCCGCAACCCTGAATAAGATCACAAGAATATCACAAGTAGTCATCAAGTATTGAAATGACTATCTAAAGAAAGATACAATTAGAGCATTAAAATCATTCAACACATACCATGAATCATCAAGAGAGATCATCTCGAATTGAAACCCCAAAGACTTTTTATTAAGAATATTCCAGTAGAGATTAGCTCAGTACATCAGATCATCATTGTTGGAAATACTGAGAGGGGGGGTGAATCCGTATTTCTTTTAAATTGTTATTTTTACCAGTTAGATCACTTATATTTAGAACACAAAATGAACAATGATGGAATAAATACTTTTATTAATTTCTTCTTTAGAATAAGTCAAGTACAATAATGTAGGGCTCCAACCCTAGATGAAGACACCGATCTTCAATCTCCCAGGCTCCAACCTGTATTTTCCAAGCACTAACTTGGATTTCCAAGGCTCCAACCTTGTTAATTCTGAGGCACCAACCTTGTTAATTCTGAGGCACCAACCTCAAGAGCTCCAACCCTATATCTGGTACAGGCTCCAACCTGGTCTCTTGAGAACTCCTATCCTCTAGGGCTCCAACCCTATCTTCCAAGGCACCAACCTTACCTCTATGAGGCTCCAACCTCCTGCTTCAATTCATCAATATATATTTGGTTATACTTCACGACTCCCAATGTCTTCTTCAACAAGCCCTAACAATCTTCAGTTATCCCCTCATTTGGTCTCCATGTCACATTATCAATGACAACCTTGTTCTTCACATGAAGGTGTCTCCACTGCTCTTCATGTCACCCAAACAAAATCTCTTCAAGGTTGCATCATGAGGTCTTCGTCATGGATCTTCAATAGGCTTCTAGAAATCTTCAAACTGTCTTTAATATGATGCCCCAAGAACTCTTCAAGAGTTCCAAGTACTTCACTGCTTCAAGTTTGCATTGCAGGAGAAGCAGTCATCTACAGTTGCAGCCCCTGGTTCACTTGCAAACACAAGGAGATTGCAGAATCAAGGGAAGTTGCAAAGCGATGCTCTCAAATGGTCCCTTACTGGCAGGTTCATTGATTATTACGTACAAGAAGAGGCAAGCATGAGCAATGTTGAGCCTTTCAGTGGACATCCATAAGTAGCAACACTGGCTACTCTCGACTCTTGGCAAGGCACGAGAATAAGGTGACCCATATCACCTGGCGATCTAGAATTAACCCAACCTATGGGTGCTCCTTGAAAAATAGCCAGATTCAAAATTTTCACCTTCGGGATGCCTTGTTGCTGCCACCTGAGACCTGTCCGTTGCTTCTGATGAGCGTGCCAGATGATTTGAAACGGTTCAGTGCGCTCGCTTCTGAACATTTCGGTGGAGAAAAGTGACACGCCTACAGAGAAATGTTCTAATGGTCGAACCTTTGACGGAGGATGTTGGGAAGAAATTACATTAAATCTACATTGCATGTGCCATTTGCCAGAAGCAGGCAGCAAAAGAAAGCAGGCCTACTCTCCTGGCTGCCCTAACCCTAGTAACAGAATTCTGTCTCCATGTGACCTATTAACTGTTCATACCAAGCATAGAAAAGACTGTATTTTTGTGGTCGTCGACAAATTCTCTAAGATGGCCATTATGGCACCCTGCGAGAAGAGTATCACAACAGAATCCACTGCTAAACTCTTCTTTGAACGAGTGTGGGTGCACTTTGGGATCCCACAGTGCATTATCTCAGATCGGGACAGCAAGTTCCTAAGTATATTTTGGTCAAGTCTCTGGTCGATGTTGGATACCAAGCTCACTAAGTCCACGACCTTCCACACCCAAACTGATGGCCAAACAGAGGTCGTCAACAAGATGATCATACACATTTTGCGCATGTACAACTCGAAGCATCCTTGCACACGGGATGAAATCCTCCCCTATGTCTAGCACAGCTAGAACCGAGCTCTCCTCAACTGGCCACAACCCCTTTCAAGTGGGGTTGGAATTCCAGCCACTATGTCCCATTGATGTGGCCATACCATTTGTAGCCACTCAAGTAGATTCGACTCATGTCCAATCCGAAGCTGACAAGGCGAACAACTTCATTGAGCGCATTCAGCACATTTACCAACATGTCCATGACATATTGGACAAAGCCAATGCTGAGTACAAGCAGTGACATGATCAGCATTGGGTGGCAGACAAGCTCCAGGTGAGCGACAATGTGTGGCTACATTTGTTGAAAGAGCGCCTCGCTGGACCTCACCGCAGGTTCCGCCCACTCCGATATGGGCCATACACCATCACCAAGGCTATAGGAGACAATGCCTTCGAGCTCAACATTCCACCATTCCTTTGTCTGCAACCAGTATTCAATGTGGACCGACCTCCGGCCATACTTTCCACCGTTACTAGACACACTCGATATTGCAAAACAACTCACACCCACGAAGTTAAATGCGGCATGTATGGAACAAGCCACAACTGATCGAACCATGGACACACATTTCAAGAACACCCACCAACAGAGGATCCAGCTATATCGAGTCTTCAAAGCAAGCCAACTCCTTCACCAGGGCAAGTGGTTCACCTAGGACCAAGTTTAGTAGAAATTTCCGCACCTCATGGAGGCTCTGCACACAATGGGGACCATTGTTTCCTAAGGGAAGAGGACTGATCCGGGTGAATATTGGTGGCCACCAACCTATTCTACCTAGACCTCCAGTTAGTTTCATCAGTTTCCTTGTTTATAGCAACATTACTATTTTTAGCAAATTTTCGGGTCTTGAACTTCCGAGATGTGGTTTCAACCTCTAAGGGAGTGACAGGTCCATGGTACATCTGTCAAATGGCAGGTGTCCTGTCAAATAATGATGGAACGGAGCAAGGCAACAGAGAAGGCTCCAAGCCACATGCCATGGTACAAGGGTAGCTATAACGAGGGAAGCCCACACATGGTGTATAGATGTAGGAGGGAGAAATTGTGGTACATGAGTTACCCCAGTGTTTGTTTTTCCACCCTTCTTCATATGCTTTTTGCCTTTTATTGCTCTTTTTCTTCAGGGTCCAAGGAATGAGACCATGATGTGGATGATATAACAGTGAAAACCCCCTTAATGGTTGGGTAGTTCATCGCCCACCAAGGGTTGGGACAATCATGGGTTCCTTAATGGTGCAGGGTGGCTCACATAGCGTCCCTAGGAACCAAGGTGATGGCCATAATGATAGGGGTAAAGCTCATATTTGGCTTTTTCCCACATGGTAAATTTTTATGTACCGACCATCTTTTGCATTTTATGGTACATTTCTTGTTGTAAGTGGCCAAATTCTGCTTTTAGCTTTCTTTTTAGTTGCATCAACCTCCGAGGCATCGTTCCAGACCCAACCCAAAGTGTGGACAAGAGGAGGGGGAGGCTAACTCCTTATGGACCCAATGGACAAATGTGGACGCGGATGGGAAATATGTGAAAAGGGGTTATAATGAGCAGAGGGGAGGGATGTATGTGTTGTCGGGAAGCAGGACCATGTAACCAAAATCAGGGTTTCCCATATAGTTTCACTACTAAAGCTAGTAGCAAATAAAGGAGATCCCACGGGACTAGGATACAAGACTAACCACCAAATTGGATAAGGGGACAAGAGTACAGACGAAGCCCATTCTTTCCGTTGAATCCCCCCACTAATCCATGTCTAGATGTGTCCATGATAAGTAAGCAAAGATACATAATTACATAATGAAAAGTCGTACCTTCAGGGTTGGAAGACCCACCTTCAAACATACGATCATAACAGATGGGTGAGGGCACATAACAACTGACTCATGTGGCGGAGAATGGTGGCACATCGAGTTATCTGGTGACTCCAAGGGGCTGCTGGCTTCCGGCTGAAGACAAAACTAGGAGAAAAATCCTCCTAGGGATGTCACCCACTGGTAGTGGGTAACATTTGGCTCCAACTAGGACATGATCTCTCAAGGGAGTGCACGAACGTACTTGAACGGGGAGGTCATGAGAACACCAACAATCTCTTGGGATTGTAAACCCGTTACCTGCACATCGAAGACTAAGCACACATGGCAACATGTTTTTATGGCATCTTTTGATCGCCCCATGCTTTTGTTAGGCCTTAAAATCAACAAAAAAGAAATATATTTCTAAATGCAATTTTAATCTAAATGCACCTAATCTAGCATGATAACATAATATGTTGTTAGTTCTAATGCAATATCCATATGCAATTCATCCTACTCTAACATGCATGGCTACATTATGAAAATGCTGAGTGTAATCATATAGCCAATGTAACCAACATGTCACCAAGTCAATATAGAAGCACTTACCCCTATAATCACCCATGTGATAACGAGGATAGGAGTACTCATTTCTGTTCCCGTTTCAAAGTTTACATTGTTCTACTAGAAGAAGCAAGTATCTCGCCAAGAATTCCACCTTGTATGGGATTCATGGAATGATGGTATTATGTCAAAAGAAGTGCAGCAAGTCGAGGTGATTGGCTTTCTTTCAATCAAGGAAGTTGTTGATGGAAATATAGATGACCAAAAGGAAGAGATGATGTGTGTATGCTTGTATTTGATAAAATTGAGTCATGTCATATAGTTGTAGTTAGCATGGATAAATGCTCCACCTCATAAGCATGATCAAGAGAAAGGGATCTCCTCCTTTGGAAGGATGCTTAAAGGCATGGTTCACATATTGAATAGATGAAATCAACATAAAAAGTCCTCATATGGAAAATGAGGCGATTGATCAAAATGAAGGAACTATGAATGGAAGTTCCTGAAAAGCAAAATGTGAAGAAAGTAAGGAGAGATTGTGAAATATGCAACTATTGTCACATAGAAAAGGAAATCAACATCTGATAATTAGAAGAATTGACCGTGACATCTTCATGGAAAAGGTATGAAGACTCTAAAGAAGTCTGGAAAGGAAGATGACCCTTGACATTTAATATCTTTTTGGAGATGTGTCAATATGAATGCAAGATGTTGATACAACAAGCAAATGTAATGATGTAAGTCCATCACAAATTTAATTTTTTTTTAACAATATCTGGATGGGCTAATGCAGGGCTACCAAAGGAAGAGTTGTAGATGTCATCTACAACTGATGCTCATGTGGTGGGATGATAAGATCTTGAAGAAAACATGATGTGGAGAAGGTAGATGTATGAAGGAAAGTCAGATATGGATTAGTGAATCACTTTTCGATGAAAGAAAGCATGACATGACTAACATGATTCATGAATGAAAGTGATGGATGGTTGATGCCCTACAAAGAAGTCCCAAAAGATGTAGGCTCCATAACAAAGAAGAAATTAATGACATCGAAAGAGGGATTCCTACAAGCAACTGGTTGTCCCATGATCTCCACCTAGAGAACGGCTGGAAGCAAGACACTGGTTAAGGGAGGCTTGTTAAAGTCCTTGGTTAAGAGGGAGCTTGGGTAGATTCCTTTTATAGAAATGGATGCTTTCCTTCATTGGACTGGGTATATCCCCCCTAGTTGAGAGGGAGAGGTAGACACATCATTCTTGTCTTCACTTGGGAAGAAAGAATAGAGGATTGGGTAAGCATCTGGCATCCGATGTTGTAGGGCATCCAAGATAAGGGTAGTCGTTGAGGACCGATATTCTTTGAGGGTTGGGAATCCAAGATAGCAATAGTCCTGGTGGAACATACTTTGAGAGTACCCAGGTGGGGTATGTTCCGAGAGAGGCAATGATGAGTGTGTCTATAAATCATTGGTCTCACCAGCATTGTGCTCTAATCTTTTAGAGAGATAGAGATGTTACTCAAGGCTTTTCTATGTGAAAATGTTGGACGATATGATATTGTACAGATGGGTTACCAATCCAACTCTTCTTATGAGAATTCTTCAGATTGAGAATGTCCAAGTACCTTGTATGGATTATGAATTCCTCCCTAGTGAAGAGGGAGTGTTGAATATGTAACTAGGTTCGGTCTTCATAATGGCATATGTAATCGTGATTTTATGTATTTAATGAAAACAGAAATATAAATTTATTATTTGTGTTCTTGAGATATGATTTTCATGCTCAAGGGGAATTTATTTTTAGGTCAAGCACCTATTGTGTGCTTCTAGGTTTGTCATAAATTCAATTGAACCATTTTCATGTATTAAAGAACCATTTGTGCATGTTACATATTCTAAAGAAAAATTTATCGAGTCAATATACAGTCAAAAGACCCTCCAAGACCTCATCATGGCACAAAGATCAAGTTCGCCTGCATGAAGAGACAAGTCGGCCTCAAGATGGCAATTTGTACCCCTCAGAAGCCTATAAATAAGAAGGAATTCGACCTCATATGGACACTCACTCAAGCAAGTTCGATCTCCTCAAGATACAAGCTGGAAAAGGACAAAGAAGAAGAAGAAGAAAATCAAGATCGACGTTTTTGGCTCTCTCTCTCTCTCTTTCCTTAGGGTTTCTACAGTTTCTAGGCTAGACGAAATTTTGAAGCTGCATCGAAGCTATCAAGTTGCAAGGTCAAAGTTGTGAAGCTACAAAATCGAAGTTGTGAAGCTGCAAAGTCGAAACAACAAAGCTGCAAGATCGGAGTTGTGAAGTTGCCTCTAGATCGAAGTTGTGAAGCTGCCTAAAGTTGCATCAAGGTCGAAGCTGTGAAGCTGCTAGGTCGAAGTTGCAGAAATCGCTGCTAGGGTCAATGTTGCTAGAAGGTTGAAGTTTGTTATTAAAAGCTATGTAAGGAAAGTTCATCAAGAAGGAAGGATGACTTGGTATTGAAGGGTCTTGGTCAAGGGGCATAGGTCTTGGAATTCATCAATTGAAGTTCTATAAGACAAAAAATAATGTAGTGGGTTTTACTCTCAGTTGGAGAGGTTTTTTCCCTGGATGATCGCCTATATCTTGTGTCCTACTGTCTCATTGTTCTTTATGATTTGGTAGATGTTTCATAATAGAGAACACTAATAGTAATAAAGGAAAGAAGAAGTTAATCAAGTAAAGTAAAAATACATCACAACAAGATATTAAAGTAAGAGAAATCACCTACACTTGCTGCCCCTAGATTTCTCAACACATGTCACAAGCGAGATTTGAACCTAGGTGGTGTAGATAACATTTCTCCTCCTAGTGCCCTGTGCTAGACCCAATTGACAAAAAAAATTGAAGGCTATAAGGGTGGGATTTAATCCACCTGTTGGGTGTGAGAAATTCTAAAATAGAACCCCAACTACAGTAACTGATATTATTTCTTCTACTTATCAATTCGGAAATAAGTTATTTACGGTATTACACAGTAAATATTGAAATAAATTCTACTGCAGCCTTCATAAATAAAAATTATGCGGAAAGTAAATGCAAGGAAAAATTCTAGCACAACTACAATCAGAAACACAGTTATTTTTGGACAACCGTCCCCGAAAAAATTCAATGTGGGAAAACCGGTGCAGCAGATGAGGGTTTATTTATTATTCTTCAACAAAATTTCATGTACAAAATACAACCAGTAGAATAGAAGAGGAATTTCTGTGAGAAATTTTACAAACAATTTTTCTCACGCTTCACAGAGAAATTCTAACCTTGGAGAGGCCCCATAGCCTCACTACGTCAGCCTTTGTGCAGTGACTGCGCAGTCCCAGCGTCACAACCTATGCGTTGCCCCTGTCCCTGCACAGTCCCAGCGTCACAACCTCTGAGTTGTCCCTGTCCCTGCATCACAACCTCTGGGTTGTCCCTGTCCCTGCATCGCAACCTCTGCATTGTCCCTCCTCTGCGCTGCTTCCTCCAGTCTGATCCTGCACTCTCAACTCTTGTTGATACCCTCTCTCTCCAACCTGCAACTCTCCCTTTGATTCGATTTACTCTTGCCAAACTTCAGCCAGTGAGAAAATCGATCTTCTTGGGCAACTGAGTATTTGCCTGGTGTATTTCCAATTTCCCATCGAAGTCCTTATAATCTTCTCGTTGATAAATCAACGGTCCAGATTAAAACATAATCAAGGGCTAAGATTAACTTGACTTGATCTTCGTTTTATTCTAGAAGATTCACACCCAGTTCTTTTAATACACTTTAATTATTTTAATTCCCTAAGTTTAGACTTAGGTTGCATTAAAAATAATTAATTATTTTAATATAACCTCATCCGGGTGGAATTTCCCAAAACACTTTCTGGATATTTTGGAATATATGTGTCTAAGCCTCCCTACAAAATTTGAGACTTAGGGCACATCAATTGCTACCAAAATTCAACATTAGTCTCTTTTTTATATAGTTTTTGTCACCTCTAGTCACACTTTTCAACCTTTAATCACTTATCTTGTTTCTCATTATTGCTCTTTTTCCCATATTATTCTCATTCCCTGCAAGAGCATATAAGAAAGGACTCCATGGTAAAAATTTCTTATTTTAAACATTTTCCACCTTTTGATATGCAAATAAGCTTGAAATTCATTTTACAAACTTGTTGCTACAAGAATCGCGAATCCTATAGCAATTATCCAATTCATGTCACGTTTTTGTTGTTTTATATGGTTGTTTAAGTTCAAATGGAAAACAACCACTTGGAGATGATTTATGACCCTTGGCAGATCGTTATGTGTTTCTTAAACCAATTCCGCCAATTCCAAATCAAATAGGGAAAGCAACATTAAGTGGTCAAACTCTAGGTCAATGTAGGCACCATAATAGAACAATTCGAGCTAGATCAACACCAAATTAACTTGAATATCAGTCAATGAATTATATGAATAATTTCATGCATGTTTTCAAGAAATTACTAAAAGTATGGAAGTGGTTAATAATTTCACTGAGCGACGGCTAAGGTAATCAAATGCTCTATTTTGATTGCCACTGATTAGAAGGCCATAGGTTATGGGTACCATCATAGCTAGCATAAATTCTAGAAGATTATTGTAATTTTTGAATAAACAATGGTATAGAGATCCTAGGGGGATACACATAGATATCAACCTAAAAAATAGTGGTGTAATTTGTTTTTGATTGTTAATATAAGACTCTGTATTTTCGAAGTTCACTCATTGATCTTTATATAATGTGATTTTCCTTTAGTCCTATAAATTTATCTACAATGTAACTCGAGCTAGGAAGGGCCCCTCATGCATTGGTATTTGTTGCATTTTCCCTATTAGAATAGTTTTCAGTTATACAATAATTAGACTCTATTTTTATTCATTTATTGTTATTAATATTTTCATGGATTCTCTATCATGAACATGATTAATGAATATATTTTTCATAAGATTTACAGGTACATTGATACACAAAATGTCATTGAATATATTGCTTAATTAACTGATCACGGGAACATTCCACTCATTGATGAATGAAAGATTCTGATATCAAACTATATAATTGTAATAAAGTAGATGGCTAATATTAATTGTCAAAGTGATACCTATAAGATTTAATTAGTTTTTCGTATGATACTTCTAAGCATTGAATATCATTTCTTTCAGTTAGAGATATCTTCATAAATAAGGATTCTTTTGTGAAATTAAGAGTTAATAATGGACTAAATTTCACAAGAATACATCCTTGGTCATGAATTCAATGTAACGGAATTCAATCATATAAATTGCTTGACATTTTTTATGTTGTTGCTTGGGAAGTGCCGAAAAGAATTGGTTTCTCTATATTAATAGTTTTAATGCATTTTCATTGAATTTAAATCATGATAAATAGAATGAATGAATCCTAGAGGTAGAGACCCTAGACGTAGATTTATTAGAAGAACCATTCCCCTACCACTCCATCTCAGGGTGTAGTAAGAGCCACTCCATCTTCTATATGTAGAATTAAAAAATGATTAGTTATAATTGTGGCTTCTCACGACAGAGGTAAAGCCAAAGAAGAAAAAATAGTTTTAGAAGTATCCGGTCTACAAGAATATGCCTTACTTTCATTGAAGAATTGGTTAGTGGACAACTAGAAACATTATTTCAAAGAATTTTATGGAAGAACTAGAATATTTTATTTCATGAGGAATCTAGGCAAAGGTAATATGGTTGAAAATGAAGAATACAATGAACTCAAAGAACAAAAGGCACAAGTACATCAAGTGTTGAAGAAGAGTTTGGACTTGTTATTTTGGATCCAAATGCAAATGCTTAAATGAAAAATATTCCACCATCAACATTACCTAATTTTAATGGTATACGAATTGAAGATCTTGAAACTTTCTTTTTTGAATTTGATGTATTATGTCATGGTTATGATTACTCACTTGATTCTTAGAAAGTCAAGTTGTTTCCATCTACTCTTAAGGTTGTACCTTTGTGCTGGCATATGGGATTGTGAACTATTACTATCAAACCTAGGATGAAATGCATCAACTTTTTCATGCAAAATATCAAGACTACTGTGTAAATTGTGATTTGCGAGAGAGGAAATGCTTAACATGGCTCAAAATAGGATGAAAGAATTGAAGATTATATAGAAATATTTCATTATAATGTAAAAAGCACCAAGTAACATCAATTAGATTTAGATACTCTAAAAATCCTTTTGCATTCTGGAATCGGAGATGAATGGATAGATGTACTTAATATCATGAGAAAAGAAGATGTCCACAATTAACTTATCCAAAAATATGTGATATATGCAAACACATTTATAGAGGAAAGACTAAATATTGTAAGGGACCTAGAGATACCATTTCTAGAGTCAATAAATCAACATTTGGTGGGGTAAGTAGAGCTAAAATTTATTGGAAAATCTCAAAATTGATAGTTTTAATACTCTTAGCTCACAATTAGACACATTGAAAGCTAAGCAAAAGCAAGAAGAATAGAATGTATATTTGTCTATTTTTTGTCCAAAATGTAGAAAAAAACATCCTTTGACGAGATTTTCTTTGAATAATATTGAACTTTGTGTCATTTGTGTAGGGAAACATTCAACATATATTTCCCTTCAATACCAAAACTTAAAGAAGTCTATGAAGGAGATAAAGAAGCTATATTACAAATTTATTTTGTTTCACTAAAGAAACCTTAGCAACTGTGAGCATTAGGCATGTCTGAAGACCTTACAAAACAATTTAATGTTTATCATTCAAACCAACAACACCTCTGGCAAAATTGGATTCCTCCTATGCCTTGGCAAGCACGGTCACCACAACAAGCTCAAAATCAACCTTGGAAACAAGGATGAAGAGGGTCTACCTATGGGAAAATGCCAAATTATCCACATTTCCCATAGCAGTATCCATATCCTTTGCAACGAGTATCCCCCACAAGTTCATCAATCTTATCCTACTCAACTTAAACAACCACATATTCCACAATCACAACAATTACAATTATCATCAAATCAACCTCCTCCATGACCTACCCAGCTACTTGAAGAACCCATTCAAAACCCCAACAATAAAGTAGTTCATATGTTGAGTTACAAAAAATTTCATTCTATATGACTACCCCCTCTTGTTTTAAATGATATTCATCTTAGATCAAGAAAAGCAATTCATAAAGATTCTCCTATTATTATTGAAGAAGAAATTGGGGAGGAAAATCCTAATCAATCAAACAATAATAATAGTCCTATAACAATAAAACAAACATCTTCTTCTACAATATATCAACCACAAACATCTAAATCTCCTCCTTTTCCAAAACGTTTGATTTTGGATAAGCAAATCAAACAATTTGCATTTGATTTATTGGATAAATTAAAGAATGTTTGTATTAAAATTCCTTTACTCTAAGCAATAAAACACATTCCAATCTATGCTAAAACAGGTAGGGAGTTATGCTTAAGAAGATTAAGAATAAAGAAAAAAGATCCACAAGCAATATAATTCATTGGAAAATTGGTAAATTTCATGTCGGGTTAAAATCTTGTGGAAAAAAATGTTGATTCATGTAGTTCTATTGTTAAATTTCACATCAATAATATTTCAATTGCAAGCACTTTAATAGATCTAGGAGCTACAATCAATATCATGAAATACAATAATCTAATCCTCGTCACACACCCATAGTTTTACAATTAGCAAACATATCTACAATAAAACCTAAAAGGGTGATAGAACATGTTATAGTCTCTTTATATTCTAGGGAATATTCTATGGATTTTATGGTTTTACAATCTAAATCTAATTTGGGTGGACATCCATTAATCCTAGGACGACCTTGGTTAGCTACAACCGATACATTTATTAATTGTAGATATTGAGACATTCCAATTGAGACATTCTCTACAGTGGTTGCAGAAGCCCTAAATAGGGCCAAAAATCTCAGTATTCTAGTACACAAGACCGAGCCCTTTCAGTGCAGGAGAAGCATGTTTGACTAGCTTTTTTATGTGATGATTGCTAGTGGAAGGAAGTCGTCCTTAGTATCGTCCCTTGTGAAGGAAACTATGGGTTGTTAGTTGACAGTCCTGAGATGCCCTTAGGATTGGATCTTGAGGAAGCAAATTAGTAGTCAAGTGGGCTAGTTATCAAGCCCTAGTTGCAGAGAGGTCTTCTTTTGTGATGTATGGCAGTGACATTTGTGGTTATGACAGTGATGTATGGCAGTGACGCTTGTGCTATGACAATGATGTATGGCAGGGATACTTATGATTGTGATGACAATAATACTTGATAGTGATATGACCATGACACATATCAGTGATACGTGCCCTTATCGCAGTAACATGTATGCTACTTTAGTTAGAGATATATGCCACTTACAATGATATGGAGGCAGCCCTATCAGAGTTCTTGTGGAAGGCTTGTGAATGCCTCCTTGATAGTCTTGTCTGCTGCCATCTCATGAGGATCTTGTATGATTCAGGGTTGGGCCTAGGAGGCCTAATGTGTTTGATATTGAAATACTTGTGTATTGTACTTTGTATCTCAGTTGAACATTGATTAACTAATAGAAGAAGAAGAATTGATTATGGGTTTTCCCCCTTGTGGAGTTTTTCCTTGGTCTCTGACCAAAAATCCTGGTGTCTCTATTGTGTATGTTTTTCTTCTAATGTTCGTTATTGTTCCATTGCATTGTTAATGCTAATATTCTCTCTATATAGTTGCTTATGATGATATGGGGTGAATGTAATGAGAAATTTGTCAAAAAAGTTTTAAAATGCAATTATCTACAGTCGAGAACTATTTAGCCCTTAAAACTTTAACAGCCGGTGCACCCTCCAACTCTAGGTGTCCACATGTCAATTGCTCCTCTATGCAAGATGGCAAGTCCTCCTACAATGGCTCCTTCACTCAATGTGCAAGGTGGCTCCAATGATCATAGGGTTTTGTGCCAAGCTCCCATCCTCAACAAGTGCACCCTTGTAGGAGATGTCAAATTGCCACATGTGCACCAACTACCACATCAAGAAATAAGCCTCCCTAGTACTAATCCAAGGCAAGCATACACCCACTAAGCTCACTAAATGTAAGTCAACCAAAATACAATAAAGAGGCTAGGGGACCACAAGCCCTCCACGTCACATGAAGCACTCCCCTAGCTATGTGAAAACAATTTTGGAGCAACCAAAAGCTAACATTGAAGTAAATCTCAAACAAGTTCTCCCTGGATCAACAGAACTACAAATTGATAATCGGACTCATCTATATGCATTGGATTACCAGCAACACCCATTCAGATGTAACAATTGCCATGATAAAGAAATTCCAACCGCTACACAAAATGTCAGCTCCTCTGATACCAGCAAAAGAGGAAGAATTTCAAATAACCAAAATCCCAAACAAAACATGGCAATGCTCAGCGACATCTCAACCCCAAAATGAGCCAAAACTAGGTCCAAGCTAGAATCAATTGACAACTTTCAGCACTGTTCAAGACGAGTAAGCCCACAGAAACCTCCCTCCCTTGACCGGAGAGGAAACTCAAGTAGAAAATTAACAGCTGCTGAATTCAGTGGAAATTGAAATAGCCTAACAAGCACAATCTGTCACTCCAAGAAAAGCAGCTCAGGGGCACCCATCAAAGATGTTGGAATGAAAATCCATTTAAACACTGAAAGAGGCTCAGCAAATTTCTCCCTTGTTAAAATTGGACAACTAGGTCCAAACTTCGGGTTGTGCTGCTCAAATGACGATCCCAATATTTTTGTTGGATTCCTCTTTTGGAGAGGTGTAAGATTGATCTAAAGATCATCTCGATCGGATGAGCAGAACATGTACTTTGAACTTATTCCACTTATGTGCTAGGTCGGCCTGGAATAAAATTTAGACTTAAATGTCTTAAAGGACGTGTCACACACCCCCAAAGATTCCTATATATTGGAGAGACTTAGAGTTCATTTGACAAACATTGTTGTGGAGGAATTCTCTCTCTCTGGATAGCGTTGGAGCTATGATATATATGGACTATTCTTTGTTTGGGTTGTTCTGGGGTGATGTGTGACACGCTTGGCTGAATGACCTATTGGAGACTTTGCTGGTAGAAGCATCCTATTGATCGTCGTAACGCCACCATTTATTATCTTTGTTTTGGCTTGTCTTCTATTGATCTATTAGCATGTTCTATCTTCTTCAATATTGTGCCCTAATCTGAAATGGCATAGAACATATTCAGAAACTTAACATGGTATCAAAGCATAAGGAGAAGACAATGCCCAAATTTGTGTTGGAAATCTGTTGATCCATCAAGTGCATCTCATCTGGCTGAACAAGGAGACTTGGAACAGCGTGAGAAAGTCTTCCCTAGACAACGTGGAAGCAGCTGTAGGTGACAACATATTATTTAGGCATGTTTTTGGGCTTGGTCAGATCTGGTTAAAGGCTAGTTTCAAGTTCGGTTAGCAGCAAGGAAAGGTTCAAGACAGCGTGGAAGAAAGTTCGCTTCAAGATAGCGTGGAAAGGTCTGAATGGAGGCCGAATTGCTGTAGGATATACGGACCAAGATGAAGGACTATTTGAAGGACAAAACAGGTCCGTGAAGAATTGTTTTAAGAGCCAGTCTGCTGGGCAAATTGGTCGAAGAGCAATCATGTGAATCGTTGTCATATGAGGGTTTAGTGGTTCTCCACGAGGGTTCACGAAGGTTTGAAGGGTTCATAGGCAGAATCCAAGGCCGAGATTGGTTCAAACACCTGAACATTGTTAGTGCAGAGAAGGCCGAAGCAGAATATCAAGGGCCATAGACAATGATTTAAAAACATCCATAATGCTTTATGTCGGGAAGCTGAACGTCTGAGGCTGACCGCATCACTAAACGATTGGAACAGTTAAATCGAGGAGCCGAGTTGAATAATGAGATCAACTGATGGCCTCTAGCTCCCGCAATAAACAGACAGGAACACAAACAGTCACTGCGGAGGGTCAGTTGTTACACGACGTCCATCAGGGACAAAAGCCACGATGTATCTGTTGTCTGGAGTCAGTCGCGTCAGAAGGATGACAAAGGGCCTACACGTCGGGAGCCGAAGTTCAAATTTTGGGACTCTGTGTTGTTGGCTGAGCAATAACTGAGTGGGAGACGATGCAACCCCCCAAACCATCAAACGATAGAGCCTGCAGATTGTTTTTGTTAGCTAGTGCGAATAGCGTAAAATTTTATAGCGAAATTATTTTCGGCTGCCAGATCCACTAAACTCTGGTTCACCGCCATCTTTAATGGGTTTCGGAACCCTTTGAACAAAAGAACTTTGAAGTCGGAAGAAATTGCACGTTAAGCAATGGATAACGCTGTACACAAGGAGGATTTTAAGCGCAAAGTCAAAGGCTAAAGGATCTAACCTGCACACGTCGTAGCCATTCGAGCTCTTGAAAATTATAGCGGAAAATGAAATCAAAGATGTAGCAGATGAGATACCTATTACCAAGTTCTTGTTCAATTTTGAAGGCCTGGACACAATTGTGTTGGATAAGAACAAGAAGGCAATTCTTCAACTGTGCAGGCGTCAGCTCGGTGTATCGAGCGATTTCTGGGAAAGTGAGAGTTCCTTTGTGAACAAGACAACTGCATACTTTTCCAACGAGGTCACCGAAATGGCTTGTAATGAGTTCACATGCGAACTTCTGAGCATACCAAGCAACCATTTTTTTAGCCTGCTCGAGCTCAATATGTTCTCAAATAAACGCTGCGATTTTTCCGTTGGGCCTAGGCA